>ML675661.1:78849-106828 GCA_007922155.1 Mesoclemmys tuberculata | reverse complement strand
CCTTAAAATGGATTCCTTGAGGACCTGCTCCATGATTTTTCCAGAGATTGAGGTGAGGCTGACCGACCTATTGTTCCCTAAATCCTCTTTGTTCCCTTTCTTGAAGATGGGCACTATATTTGCCTTTCTCCAGTCATCTGGGACCTCCCCCTGTTGCCACGAGCTTTCAAAGATAATAGCCAATGGCTCTGAAATCACATCAGCTAACTCCCTCAGCATCCTCGGGTGCATTGCATCTGGCCCCATGGACTTGTGTATGTCCAATCTTCTAAACAGTCCTGGACCTGTTCCATCAGTACTGCGGGATGTTCACCTCCTCCCCATTCTGTACCGCCCAGTGCAGTAGTCTGGGAGTTGACCTCATCTGTGAAGACAGAGGCAAAAAAGGCATTGAGTACCTCAGCTTTCTCTATATCCTCTGTCACTAGGTTGCCTCCCTCATTCTGTAAGGGGCCCACACCTTCCTTAATCTTCCTCTTGTTGCTAACATACCTGTAGAAACCCTTCTTGTTCCCCTTCACATCCCTTGCTAGCTGCATCTCCAATTGTGCTTTGGCCTTCCTGATTTCATTCCTGCACGTTCAAGCAGTATTTTTATAATCCTCCCTAGTCATCTGATCAAACCTCCACTTCTTGTAAGATTCTTTTTTGTGTTTAAGCTCACCAATGACTTCTTTGTTAAGCTAAGCTGGTCGCCTTCCACACTTGCTATTCTTTCTGCACATCAGGATGGTTTGTTCCTGTGCCCTCAATAAAGTTTCTTTAAAATACAGCCAGCCCTCTTGGATTCCTTTCCCCCATACATTAGCCTCCCAGGGGATTCTGCCCATCAGCTCCCTGAGGGAGTCAAAGTCTGCTGTTCTGAAGTCCATGGTCCGTATCCTGCTGTTCTCCTTTCTTCCTTTTGTCAGGATCCTGAACTCAACCATCTCATGGTCACTGCTGCCTAGGTTGTCACCCACTTCTACTTCCCCTACCAAATCTTCCCTGTTTGTGAGCAGCAGGTCAAGAGCAGCACGGCCCCTAGTTGGTTGCTCCAGCACTTGCACCAGGAAGTTATCCACAACACAGTCCAAAAACTTCCTGTATTGCTCTTCCAGCAGATGTCAGGGTGATTGAAGTCCCGCATGAAAATCAGGTCCTGTGAACTAGAAACATTCCCTAGTTGACTGAAGAAAGCCTCATCTACCTCATCCTCCTGGTCTGGTGGTCTATAACAGACACCCACCACGACATCACCCTTATTGTTCTTGCTTCTAAGCTTAACCCAGAGACTCTCAACTGGTGTATCTCCAGTTTCATACTGGAGCTCCGAGCAATCGTAGTGCTCTCTTACATACAGTGCAACTCCTCCATCCTTTTGCCCCTGCCTGTCCTTCCTAAATAGCTTATACCCATCCATGACAGTGTTCCAGTCGTGTGAGTCATTCCACCAAGTCTATGTGATGCTGGGAGCTGATCAAGTGCAGCTCTGGCCATTTCTTGCTGGTCCTGATAAGGTCACTGGAGAAACTGGTGCTGGGGTAAATGCTCTGAGAGCACAGGTGGGTGCTCGCCTTCCCTGCCCCCAAGAAGGGCCCGGCAGAGATGGAAGCGCAGGTTGGGAAAGGGAGATGCAGCTGGACAGAGCAGGATGAAGACTGGTCAATGGCAGGGAAAGTGTGCAGCAAGGTACCGATTCTGCATCTCTGGAGTAGAAGGGGCTGAGGAGAAAGTGCTGCTGCAGGAGATACCTGGGCATGTGCTCTGGGGGATTCTTCCTCCCCATGGCCCCAGTCCCGGGCACACAGCTTTTCCCCTCCACGAGCCAGGACAGCCGCTCAGGTTTGGCCGCTAGTATCCTGCTGGAGAGAAAGGATGGAGAGAGAGGAGTGCAGCTATCCAGAATCAGTGACTGAGACTGTAAGCTCCTCAGGAGAGAGGCCGTTCTGTGTGACAAGGGGGCCCTGTTCCTGACCAGGGCTTCCGGGCCTGACTGGGTGTAGCCACGATCCAGTCGTAATGCTGGAACACTGACTGATGTGCCTGGGGCCTGGAGGCCAGTTAGTGTTGCCGTGCCCTTGTCAAGCCATTGATTCAGACCCAGCGGTGGCTGTCTCTGTGTGTACAGACTGCCCGGGCGTGGGGGAGCAAGTGTCTCTATCATCGATCAGTCCACCACCCCGCGCGAAGGGGCCTGTGTCCCCAGGTGGGGCCTCAGGCTGTGACAGCAGTACCAATAATAGTAATAGGAGGAGCTGGGATGCGAGCTGCAGGCGTTGGCCTTGAGTCTGTACTGGCGGTGTGTACTCCAGACTGGGCTGGCAGAGAGCAGGTGGTGGGCAGCCAGCCCCGATGCCACGTTGTGCGGGGCGATGCACAGATGCAGCAGCTTTGTTTCTGGTGATTTCTCCATCTACACAAAGGACCAGGCCATTCAATGTAGGTTCAAGGATCTTCCTGGAGAAGAGCATTTCTCTCCCGTCTAGGAAACATGGCCTGGGAATGTTCATTCTGGAGGGGGTGCCAGGCTTTGGGGTTTGATAGATTCATTGCTCCCTGCCGATCCCACCGCGGGAGAGAGCTCTCAGGCCCTGCAATTCCAGCACTTGGCCCTCCTATTTCACGTGGCCTGAAGCCCAGCAGTGACGCTGGGCCCCGTGTGGTGTGGTAGAAAGTGAGAGCCTGAGGCCTGGAACCCAGCATAACAGGCCAAGGCAAAAGGCCTACAGCTGAAAGAATGGCCAAGCCTGATATAAAGCCAAGTTAGTAGGAGTCAAGCTGTGAACTTATGACCTCACAGAAACCGGCACAGAGAAGAACCGATGCTGCAAACACAGGTATTTCCAAAACATGACTAATATCGAAACATGAGTAAAAATATACAGCAGGTGCAGAAGGGACCAGGACATCCTAACACCACAGAGATAACAAGGGCGACCTGACCCCCTGAAATGATACTTGGATGGATAGAAATGTCTTTGAATATGATAAATAGAGTTGTTTTGCCCGAACTACCCAATTCACGGTAAAGGCTGGTATTAGATTACGTCAAGAGGGTGGCCACGACCTACGTCAAAGGGGCAGAACAAAATTGTCCATAACAGTGTATAAAAGAGGGTGTCAGAGGGAATGACGTTGTCTGGCCTAAGGGATAATGGAGAGTCCTGCCGTTAATTTGTGCCAAGTCTACTGTAACGGAGCACTCGTATTTCATGTGTACTGGTAGACTACTATATGTCACTTCTTATTGTGCTTCAGCTACAATAAACCTGGCCGGGTGCCTTCATTGCTCAGCCAATCCATGGTCTTGTCGATTCATTCAACCATGACTGCCATCTCGCAGAGCTGGGACAGCACTGACAGGGGATGCTCACACGCAGCCTATGTGGATGAGCATTAACAACTGACAACACCAGTGACCCTGACTGCTGATCTGGTAAGTAAATGAGCTGTGCTCTGGAAGGAATTGCAATCTAACATGACAGAAAACCACGTGCTAGGTAATCCCTTTTTACCCTCCCTTCAAAAGCCCACAAAAGTTGATGAATTTTGGATGCACTGGGTAGCAAGTAAAGGTGGTCCATGTGATTTTAAGAAACAGAGTGGGGAAATCTGTACAGGAATATGTCCAGCAATGGCAGAGCGCGTTGCTGTGAAAGACAATAATAAGAGTAAAAGGTGTAGAGTACTCCAAATCATGGCCATGGCACTTAGATGGTTAAGGCAGCCTGCGATTAAGGTATTGGAGCTAGTGACAAACACAATGAAAGAGTTAGAAGAGGTGAATCAGATGGCCAAACACTGGAAAAATCAGGCTCTGCTGGCAGGGCAACAAGCAGTTCAGACATAGGATCTGCTAGAGCAAATGAAACAGGAAAATAAAAATCTAGAAGCAGCTGTAGAAAACTTACAAAAAAGAGACATAATGTCTTCCAGCATAAATCTTGGGGGACAGCAGTAGAGTCCAGGTAATTTTATAGCACTTGGTATGCGGGGACAGAAATGGAAAAAAGTGGCCCTAGCAAAATTAAAAAATGAACCAGGGGCCACCACATTGCAACCATCACCATAAAATAAAAGCCAGGCACTGGTAAAACTTAAATCAAGACCTAGTCTGGCGCCTGTCAGAACGGGAAAAGTAAGTGTACAGGAGGAAGAAGTAGCAAACAATACTTTCACTGGATTGGTAAATCAGATAAAGGAGAAAATGGAACAGTTCCCAGAGCACATTAGGAGACAGGAGCTGCGACTTGATCACAGGGGAATAGACAGAAAAAAATTTCGAAGTGAAAAACTAAGAGGAGGGAATTTAACATCTAAAATGAATGCACTGACACATGGAGTTGCCCAGAAACAGTTGACTACTGCAGGTAAGGGCACTCCTGCAATCCATTTGGCATGCGCACAAAAGCAACAGACGCTGGGTGAACAAATTCAAGTTTTACAAAAGTAGGTAACAGCCCCCGCTCTCCTCTCAGAGCCAGGATAAAAACCGGGGTGCAGGTTCCCGACTGCTTTAACCCACCCCCACTGCTCGTTCAGAGCTAAAACCTTCTTTCTTCAGTATTTTTACATACCAGTTAAGCTTTCCTTTATATCATCTCTGTTTGCTACAATCTCTGTTGCTGTCTGTATTTTTAGATACCTGGAAAGAGTCAATCTCTCTCTTGGCTCAAGTCTTCCTCCCTTCTGACATTTCTCTTCTACTCTCCCATCTCTCCTCACTTTATAAAACAAAGTTAAAAGATGTACTTATTACAGAAACCACCATTCCTGAAAAGATGAAGCAACTGAAAACTGAACAGAACAAAAACAAAGGGGAAAAAAAGGAAAAAACTTTCCTTTGAGAGAGTTAGGAATGTTTCCAGGGAATGCCAGGGTATGCTCTTGAAGATATGGTTGCTAAGCAAGAGAAATTCAGACTGCTTCTAAACCTAACCACTCACTGTTATTGAAAACATAGACATTCCTTATTCCCTATGAAACATGAGCATTCCTTAGTCCCTGTTAAACACGGGCATTCCTTAGTCCATATTAAAAAGTTTTAAAATAAAGTAAATGCCTTAAATTACTGAAGTAATACAAATTTGACAAATAACTTGATAGGAATTTTTTTAATCAATTCTTATCCATTTTTTTAAAATAAAAAGGTAATAATAACTTGCTTATTTAAATGTTTAACTCTTTGGTTTACCTATTTTCTAAAATGCATTGCCTTAATAATTTTAGCTCTTAATATCTTATACATATAACTGGTGCCATTTGTTTTTATTGTAAATTTGTCCTGTATTTCATGAATGTTGTCCTGTGTCCGATGTTGTATGTCATGTAAAACGTAGTTACTTACCAGTAACTGTTGTTCTTCGAGATGTGTTGCTCAGATCCATTCCACTTAGGTGTGTGCGCGCCCTCGTGCACAGCCCTCCGGAGAACTTTTCCTAGCAGCCCCTGCAGGGGCCGGTCTCAGCGCCCCCTGGAGTACCGCCATTATGCAGCGGTATATATAGCGGGACCGGCCCCTCCCCTCCTCAGTCCCTTCTTTCTGCCGACTCCGACAGCGGGGACGGAGGGTGGGTGTGGAATGGATCTGAGCAACACATCTCGAAGAACAACAGTTACTGGTAAGTAACTACGTTTTCTCCTTCGAGTGGTTGCTCAGATGCATTCCACTTAGGTGATTCCCGAGCCATACCTTGGAGGTGGGTAGGAGTCAGCGGCGAGCTGCCCTCAGCACGGCTCTGCCGACTCGTGCGTCGTCCCTTGACTGCTGGACGACGGCGTAGTGCGCCGCAAAGGTGTGCACCGAAGACCAGGTGGCAGCCCTGCAGATGTCATCCAGGGGGACCCTTTCCAGGAAGGCCGCCGACGCGGCCTGGGCCCTCGTCGAGTGAGCCGTCACCACTCCTGGGAGCTGGACGCCTGCACGCTCGTAGCAGAGCCGGATGCAGGCGGTGATCCACCTGGCGATGCACTGGGAGGTGACCGGGGAGCCTCTCATCCTCTCTGCCACCGCGACGAAGAGCTGCGTGGTCTTTCGGAGCGGCCTCGTCCTGTCTAGGTAGAACGCCAGCGCCCTCCTCACATCGAGGGTGTGCAGTCTCCTCTCGTCCTCGGACCCGTGCGGTTTAGGAAAAAACACGGGGAGGAAAATATCTTGGTTACAATGGAACCGGGAGACTACCTTAGGCAGGAACGCCGGGTGAGGCCTAAGCTGAACCTTGTCCTTACAGAACACGGTATAGGGGGGCTCCGAGGTTAAGGCCCTTAGCTCAGAGACCCTCCTGGCCGAGGTAATGGCCACGAGAAAAGCCACCTTCCAGGAAAGGATCATCATTGGGCAGGTGGCTAGGGGCTCAAAGGGGGGACCCGTTAGCCTATCTAAGACCAGGTTCAGATCCCAGGGAGGCACCGGGTCACGGACCTGCGGGTAAAGCCTCTCTACACCCCTGAGGAACCTCACCGACATGGGGTGGGAGAACAGGGAACGTCCCCCCACCGGCTGGTGGAACGCCGATATGGCCTTCAGGTCGAGGGCGGCAAACCAGTCCCCTGGGTTTAGAACGGGAATGATGGACGCTAGGGATACCATGCGGAACTTCAGCTTTCTTATGAACCTGTTGAGCCTGCGCAGGTCCAATATAGGCCTGAGGCCTCCGTTGGCCTTGGGAACGAGGAAGTACCTCGAATAGAATCCCCTCCCCACCTCGAGTGGTGGAACCACTTCTATGGCTCCTTTGACTAGGAGGGATTGAACCTCCTGAAGGAGTAATTGCTCGTGAGATGGGTCCCTGAAGAGGGACGGGGGGGGTGGGGAGTGGGGAGGGGAGGCCAGGAGCTGAAGGGCATATCCCCAGCGCACGATGCTGAGGACCCACTGGTCCGATGTTACCTCCCGCCACAGGCCGAGATACGGCTTGAGCCTGTCCAGGAAAGGCGGGGAACCCAGGGAACATGAGACGGTGCCACCCTCGGAGACACCGTCAAAATTGTCTCTTCCCCTTAGGCCCCTGAGAGGGTCCTTTAAAGGAAGAGGAGGACGGCGGCGGGCGATCGCGCCGTCCAGAGCCCTTGGTCCTATCCCTGCCCCTTGCGGTGGGGAAGGGCCTAGGCTGCGGCCTAGACTGCTGCCGCTGACGTTGCGGCGGTTGCTGCGGCTGCTGGCGACTCTGCAGTCTAGCCGCCTGGGGCGTGTACAGGCCCAAGGAGCGCAGCGTTGCCCTTGAGTCCTTGAGAGCGTGCAGCTTCTCGTCCGTCCTCTCCGAAAAGAGGGCGGCTCCATCGAAGGGTAGGTCCTGGATGGACTGCTGCACCTCCAACGACAGGTCTGTGGACTGCAGCCACGCTGCCCGCCTCATTGCAACGGCGGAGGCCATAGCCCTGCTGGCTGTGTCTGCGGCGTCCGACGCAGATTGTAGGGCCGCACTTGCCACAGACAAACCTTCCTCCAGCACCAAACCAAAGTCCACTGCCTGGTCTGGAGGGAGAGACTCCGTAAACCTCCTCAAGGAGTCCCACAGATTCAAATTGTACCTGCCGAGGAGGGCCTGATGATTGGCCACCCTCAGCTGAAGCGCCCCAGTAGAATAGACCTTTCTACCGTAAAGGTCCAGCCTCCTGCCTTCCTTATTTTTAGGGGAGGCAGTCTGAGCACCCTGCCTGTCTTTTTGGTTGGCGGCGTCCACCACCAAAGTACCCGCGGCAGGGTGCGCATACAAGTACTCGTGCCCCTCGGCCGGCACGTAATACTTCTTCTCGGCGCCCTTAGAGGTCGGGGCAACCGAGGCAGGGGTCTGCCAGACTGACTTAGCCAGGCGCAGGACCCTCTCATGTACGGGAAGGGCCACCCTAGTTGGTCCCTGGGCCCCCACACGGCCGAAGAGGGGGTCCACCTCTTCCTCTAACACCTTGACCTCAAGGCCAAGGTTCAAAGCCACCCGCTTTAGAAGCTCCTGGTGCGCTTTAAAATCAATGAGCGGGGCCCCTTGGTCTCGTACCGCCGCCTCATCTGGAGACGACGAGTAAGATGGGCGGCGGGGCCCAGTGGAGGGGCCCTCCCCAGTGTCCTCCTCCACCTCCTCTTCCCCAGAGGAGCGGTCACCCTCCTGCACCGAAGGTGCTTGCTGAGTCTGGGTGACAGAGGCAGGGGCCGACATAGTTCCCTGCCCCATCTGAGCCGCCCACTGGGCCCACAACGGCCACTGCCAGGGTCCCTGTGGCCAGCTCAGAGGCGGCACCGGTGCCGAGGGCAAAGCCGGTGCCGCAACAGTCGGTGCCGGTGCCGGTAACAGTACTGGGTCCGGTGCCGGCTGCGGTGCCGGCTGCGGTGCCGGCTGCGGTGCCGATGACCATATCTGTTCCTGACGTCGGGTCCGGGACCCCGAGTCAGGAGAACGCATGCGGTAATGACGCCGGGAAGGAGCGCTCCGAGACCCGCCACGCGACGATCTCGAGGAGCGACTCCGACTTCGGTGCCGACGAGGCGACGCCGAAGAAGAAGGCGACCGGTACCGGGAAGTCTTTCGCCGCTTCGATGCTGGGGAGCGGTGCCGAGAACGCCGTCTCGGTGCCGAGTCAGAACCCGACGACGAGGAGAGGTGCCGCGACGAAGAGCGATGTCCAGAGCGGTGCCGGGACCTGGAACGGTGCCGGGAACGGTGCCGGGACCTGGAACGGTGCCGGGAACGGTGCCGCGACGCGTCGTCCGAGGACGAAGATGGAGAGGAGCTTCCAAGCTCGACTCTCCTGCGTCGGGTGGTGGGCGGCCTGTCCACCGGTGCCGGGGCCGCCCACCCTTCGGGGCCCCCCATCGCGGGTTTGCCCCGGGAAACGGGCCCTGACTCTCTCCGGTGAGAGAGTGCCGGAGGCGTAGGCAGCTCCAACAAAGCCTGAGCCGCCTCGATAGCCTCCGGCGTCGAAGGGTCCCGTATAGGGGGTCCCCCACTTCCAGGAGTCGGGGGAGCCTCCCTAGTAAGTGTCGGTGCCGGGGCCGGTGCCGGAGCAGGGGTCGGTGCCGGAGCAGATGCCGGCGGCACGTCCATGAGGAGGAGCACCTCCGAACTCGACCCCGGCCGCTCCTGCGGTGCGGGGGAGCGCTGCAAGCGTGGATGGTGCTTCTTTCTCTTCGGCACCGAGACCCCCGGTGCCGGAGGCGCACTCCGCACCGAAGACACACTCGGTGCCGGAGTAGTCCGCGATGGCTCGGACGCCGGGCTTAAAGCGGACTCCATCAAGAAAGCCCTAAGCCTCACTTCACGCTCCCTCTGAGTCCGAGGCTTAAAGGACTTACAGATACTGCACCGATCTCTACGGTGCAGTTCCCCCAAACACCGCAAACAACGGTCATGGGGGTCGCTAGCTGGGAAGGCCTTGCCGCAGCTAGCACATGGCTTGAAGCCCGGCGAACCCGGCATAGCCGGGACGCCTTGAGCCCGAAGGCTCCCTAACTAACTAAAAACCCTCACTAACTAAAAACTAACTTAGTTCAGGGTGAACTGATAAACTATCTACTCACTTTAAGGAGAAACACAAACTGTTGAAGAGCAGGGGTAGTTCTCAACTGGCCGTCACGGGTGGAAAGAAGGAACTGAGGAGGGGAGGGGCCGGTCCCGCTATATATACCGCTGCATAATAGCGGTACTCCAGGGGGCGCTGAGACCGGCCCCTGCAGGGGCTGCTAGGAAAAGTTCTCCGGAGGGCTGTGCACAAGGGCGCGCACACACCTAAGTGGAATGCATCTGAGCAACCACTCGAAGGAGAACTTTTTTTTTGTTGCAACAAAAGTCAATTTTATACTTTTTAAATATAAGTGTTACTACGCTATTTTAATATTAGGATTGGGGTATAACCATCATAATATCAATTTTTCTGCAAACTTCAAAAAGACTTTATTTATAAATATATGTACATATATATTTTTGCCTCAACAAATAAAGCAATTGCAAACAATTTTTTTAAAAATTATTAGTCATAGTTTTTTTATTCAAAGAAAAAATGTAAGGGGAGATCTCAACAGTAATGTAAAAGTAATATTAGCAAATATCAGTTTCTTGTTTGGGTGCTTATAAACTTGTTTACACCTTTATTAAATATTGAAATATAGTTATAAGAATGTCATAGCAAAAATGGTAAAATGTATAACACTATATGCTATGTCTGGTTATGTTGCAAAAAATATTAAAGTTAACAAAACAAATTCAACAGGTTTCCACCTTTGTTTCCCCAAATACAACTAAGCATTATAAAAGTTTAATACCCTCAAAGTATTTGCATAGACCTGGCTTAAAATTAATTTTGATTTATTTTATCTAATTTTGATTTGAATTTGGTTTAAGTTCAATTTAGCTTTTCTTTTATGCTATGTTGAAGGGAAGTAATGGTTGTTAAAATTGGTGCCTCTAGACAGGTAACAACAGTGGAACTGGTATTACAAGCACATTAACTTTAAAAAGCTTGGATAAAAACTCTGTTACTAGCTCTTTTGCTCAAACAGAAACTATAAGCAGGAAGAGGCAAAAGGTAGAAAAAGACCTAGACAGGAATAAAAACAGGAAATTATTACAGGAGAAGGAAAAAAAGGGGGGAGATGCGATTGTTTGTATTTTGTTTTTACAGGTTATGAACCCAAGCTTGACATGGATTTGGGGACTATGGCTTGCAGTGGTTTTAACCCAAGAAGTAATTGGGTTGTCAAACACCAAGACTTTGAACCAGACACACCTTATGGTAAGGAATCCGTGGACAGAGATTTCCAACAACCCCCCCGATACAGTGACTACAGGAAGTCAAAGTCATCCGGGTGGAACTGTCATAAAACTGGCATACCCAACGGAAGGAAGGCAACAAACAGGGCACACTGTCAGAGTTGCACAATTTCTCATAAAGATAGCCTGGGGATGGGCTGTTGTGGGAATGCCAGGCTGAACACGTCAGTGTGGAGAAAATTAATAAGAACCAGCAAAAAATGAAAAAGATACTGACACGAACCAAAGACACAGAGGGGGATATACTTGTTGTTGGACAGTGGATGAGGTTATTAACTGTGATCAAGTTGTTATTCTTCCTGTGTCTCCCAGCACTAATTCCAGTTACATCCATCAGATTGAAACACCAGATGAGACCAGGACTACTGCAATTCAGGAGAGAAAGAGTATAGTAGATAGACCATAAGTCCCCACATACATACCACCTATTGTGGTAATATTGTAGGGTCACTGGGACACCATATCATATTTAATTCCACATACTGACTGGAACCCCAATTTTTAAAGCATTTAGACATCACTGGGAGGTAAAACCACAGAATGTCAGTGATCTACACATGATTTCGTGGTATGTGGCAGGTCAAACATAGGACCCTGCCCAGTAGGTGGTTGATGTGCCACAGGAAAAGAACATGAAGCAAACCGATTTACATTTGTAAAAGCAAATGTAATACAAGGAGATGCCTCCATGATGATAAGTAATGTCAGTATAAATGATATGGGCAAATATTAATGCACAGTTAAAAAACGACCAGGTGTAGGGCATGCTGAAGTGGAGTTAACAGTGATTGATACGGTAACAACATCAGCCCCCTAGCCAATTACTACTCTATTGCCAACACTGCCCCCACCACAGGAATGCCCAGATCTACAGCCTTGGCCTATATCAGGGATTTTCCTACATCCTACTACAGAATATATGGTAGAAAATGTCGGTTGGATATATGTAGCCCTTAAGTTAAACGCTGCTGGAATAAACATGCCAAAACAATGCCCCCAACAATATAAAGATTGCTTTGATTTAGAATCGGAAATGCAAGTACAACTTTGGAAAGGGCCACAAAATCCCTTATGGGAACAGTACAAAAGAGAAAAGAGAGGAATTACAGAAACTATACTGGGAGGCTCAGGTCTTGGCATGTCCATATGGAATTCAGCAGATACTGAGAATCTTTCTTTGAAAATAAATAGTATTGTGAATGGAGTAGGAAAAGCGGTTAAAACAGGAGGAGGTATCAGTAGCCTACTGTTGGACTAACATGCAATTGCTATTGATAATATGCATCTCATTGCCCAAGGTTTTGAACACCTTACTGCGACTATACTTTCAATAATTAATAGCATGGAACAAAATGATGCACCCCTGGCAGTGACATGTGTGGCCTATGTTGGAAATCACATGCCAGAAATAATCCGGCAAAATCTATTGCAATTAAAATTGCAAGAATGGCCATGATTATTAAGTCACACAACCATTTAAAAGCAAATACGGGAGCGAGGAGTAAACCACGTCCATCTGGTATTTTTACGGCTTGTTAAATTTGATAAAGTACCGACTCGGGACCATGAAGATAAAAAAACCCTTCACATCATGATGACCTTCCCAAGATGGATACAGGCTCCAGTCAAGGTCTATTATGCCAACAGTATGGGAACGGTAGCCGAGATGGGTGTAGAAATTAACCCGGCCTGTTGTACCAAACATAACAGCTGCTGGCTATGTGACTGTTGAATGACAACCTAACATCAACAACACGTGGCTCAGAGCCCACATGGCCAGCAGGGCAGCAGAACTGGCATGTCACCAGCCTGCGTGTGGGAGGTGCACATTACTCAGGAGCAACCCTTTCTAGCAGGGCCAGAAATGGAGCTGTGTGTCCCTGGAGGACACCAAGGCAGGCAGCCCAGCAGGGCGTCTGGCAGAGGGAAAGTTTGAGGGGATAAAGCATAAAGTGAGGTGGGAGGATCCTGGAGGAGCCCCTCCCCCATATACCCTTGGGCTTGGGCTGCCATTCATAAAGGCTCTGAATAGTCTTTAGAGCCATAATTCTTCAGGCAAAGAGAACCCTTCCAGGGCCACACGAAGGCACTCGAGGGGCTCTGCACACCTCCCAGGGGACCAGCTTCTTCCCATACCCACTGGCCCTCCTTGGGGTGATAGTGGGTTTTCAAGCTAAACGAATGGGGTGCTTTCACCCCTCTTGGACCTGTTCTTTTAGGCTGTCTGCAGACTCTGCCCAGCTTCAGGCAAACATGGGTCACACTCTCGAGATCTTGTTTGCATCCATGAAGGATTAAAACAGAGCTTGTTTGAAATGAGAGCTGTTCCCATAATCTGACTCTAGGAGCTGGGGTCCTGTTTACAGCTCTACAGTGCTGCTGTCTTAATTTGACCCTGCCCCTCCTGCTGGGAGCCCAGTTTTTCATGGACCATGCCTCAGTAACAAAGGAACCTTCTCTTTATTGAGAGAGGCGACGAGCGCATCGTTCTCCGTCATCACAGCCCAGTACAGCTCCCTCTGTGTTTGGCTCGTGCTGCCTGCTCCTCCGGGGAGAAACCGACCACGACGTCCCCAAACGCCACCCCTGCTGGCAGCAACACGCAGGCCCGGCTCAGCATTGCCTGCACCAGTGACCAATCGGCTGCTCAACAGGGCTGGGCAAGGCGGAATTAAGATGAATTTAGGACACAAGACACAACCCCCATGGGGACCATGTCCTGGCCATGTCCCTGCACCCCCTACCCCCTTCTCTCCTGCTGTTTCCTGTCCTCAGGTGGGCTGAGGTCCATCCTAGCAGAGTGAGGTCTCTGGGCCACCCCTGGATTTGTGGGACCCCCTGCCAGCACCGCACCAATCGAGCTGGGCAAGTCTCCCCAGAACGGCCCCTACTACGGTGGCGTAGGTGAGGCCCTGTGGAGAAGCGGGCTCCAAGTAACCCATTGAACTGAATGGGACAGTTCCCACCTCCTAGCTGCTCTGTTGGGCTGTCGGCATCGCTTTCACATCCTCTCCCATCTCCTGAGTTGGCTTCAGAACCACTATTCAGGGCCACGTGGAAAGGAAAGAGCCACCACACTCTACTCCAGTCCCACCCACTCCCCCGGAGTAGCCAGGCCTTCCTTCTGAAACAATCCAGTGTACAGCATTTGCTCGCCCAGCCGCCAGACCATGTGATCCTCCTCCGGAGAACCCCACTGATCTCACTGGGGGAAGTGCATCCCCCCAAAGTGACAGCCCCAGGCACTCTGGCTGCAGGCCCTGACTAGGGGCAAAGCCAGAGCAATTCATTCTGGGCAGCGAGGGGGCGGCGAAGACCATGACAAGGGAAGCCCGGAGGTTGCTATATGAACTTTCCAGCCTGGGGATAAACAATGTCGGTAACATAAACAATGTCAGGTGGG
The DNA here is from genome assembly GCA_007922155.1 of Mesoclemmys tuberculata. Taxonomy (NCBI): domain Eukaryota; kingdom Metazoa; phylum Chordata; order Testudines; family Chelidae; genus Mesoclemmys; species Mesoclemmys tuberculata. The sequence goes on along the minus strand of ML675661.1, from coordinate 92,683 downwards.
GTAACAGGACATTTTTGGGGAAGGAAGGGGTTGCCTGCTACCCCTGGCGTCAATCCTCTATTGGGGTCACACAGGTATTTCTTTCCATCCATTATTAACGCTGACATCCTGCGGCCCTGGTGTGGCACTGGGGCACAGAGATGCTACACTTAGGCAAGGTCCCTTCCTGGAGCACCCAGTGCAGGGAGAAGCAGAGGTTAACATCAGCCTCCATGGCCCCCCAGCCTCAGAGGCCATGACTCCCACCACACCCTGCTGCCCACTAGGCTGCTCAGAACCAAGTGGTTGGGCACGAGATGGGCTTGCACTGGGTTGGGATACAGCTCTTCAGGCTGGCTGGGGTGCTGGGGTACAGCCAGGGGCACTGGGGTCACTGACTAGAATTTGTCGGGCTTCAGCTGCCAGTCATTAGTTCTTGTGACTTTCTCTGCTGGCTTACAGAGCCCACTAGGACCCAGTGTTTTCTCGCCAGGAAAGTACTTAGAGGCTGGCTAGGCTGGAGCCATGTCCCTGTTCAGGGGGCTGATGTGATTGCAGAGCTTTTGGCCATTATCTCTAAAAACTTGTGGTGATTGCAGGAGGTCCTGGATGATTGGAAAAAGGCAAATCTAGTGCTCATCTTCAAAGAAGGGAAGGAGGAGGATCCAGGGAACTACAGATCGGCCAGCCTCACCTCAGTCCCCAGAAAAATCATGGAGCAGGTCCTCAAGGAATCCAGTTTGAGGCCACACTGGGAGTACTGTGTCCAGTTTTGGACCCCTCACTACAGGAAGGATGTGGACAAACTGGAAAGAGTCCAGCAGAGGGCAACAAAAATAATTAAGGGGCTGAAGCACCTTTGCTGGATTCCCCACTGACAACCACATTTTGAGATCTGTCAGTTAGCTAGTTCTTAAACCAGTTGATGTGCTCTACTGCTATTGTATAGTGCTAACTTCCTAATGAGAATGCCATGTGGTACTAAATCAAATCTCTACAAAAGTCTAACATTTACATAGTAATTTGTAATCTCATCAAAGAATGAAAGAGCTTAGCTATATGACCCATTAGAACTGGGAAAGGTGCAAAGAAGAGAAACAAAATGATTAGGGGGATGGAACAGTTTCCATACAAGAACAGATTAAAAAGACAGATTGTTTAGGTTAGAAAGGAGTCAACTAAGCAGGGTATGACAGGGGTCTATAAAATCTGGAATGGTTTGGAGAAAGTGAACAAGGAACTAGTACTTACCCCTTCGCTTAACACAAGAACCAGGGGTCACCCAGTGAAATTAATAGGCAGCAGGTTTAAAATAAATGAAAGGAAATCCTTCTTCATACAATGCACAGTCACAGCCTGTGTAACTCATTGTCAAAGGATGTTGTGAAGGCCAAAAGCATAGCTGGGTTAAAAAAAGAATCTATCCTCCAGGACCTTGTCTAATTCATCAGTGGCTATTAGCCAAGACGGTCAGGGATGCCACCCTGTGCTGTGGGCGTCCTTAAACCTCCAATTGCCAGAAGCATTTGGCACTGACCACTGTCGGCAGACAGGACACTGGGCTGGACGGACCACTGCTCTGACCCAGTGTGGCCTTTCTTATGAAATCAGGTTTGTTTGACAAAACCTATTTTCCATAAACCTGTTGTCTGGCATTAATTATATTCCCATCCTTTAATTCTTTAATCATCTCGACTCCTCATCAGCTTTTCCATTTTTTGCCTGGGCTTGTTCTCAGGCTAACTTACAGTTACTACAAAAGCAATTTTCTTTATGGAAGAGTGATACTAGGAAAATATTTTGTGTCATTGTAGCTGCAATTTAGAAGCTGGAAATAAAAAGAACCAGCATCATGTAGCCAGCCAGCTCTTCACAGATTCCTACTGCTCTTCAGGGCCCCTGGGAACCTGGGACCCATGCAGGCAGCATAGGAGGGGTACACTAGAAAGCTATGCTATTGAAAGTGGGGCTCAGCATGCCTGGTTAATCCCAGGGTTTTAATTTGTGTGGTCTGGCTGATAGGGATCACAGATTCTCCATCTAGTTCATCACTTGGCCTATTCACCGTTTTCACTTTTCAAGATTAGCCTCATTGGACAGAGAAACTGACCGAGACTCCTTCAAAGAAGCCCTTCTCCTGTTTATTACCTCTCTCTGCTTCCTGCCTGCCAGATGTGTGACAGACAATGGCATCTGCTGTATTGATGGCCACCTCATTGCCCTTACCACAAATCCTCAGAGAATGGCTGGGGAGGTCCCAAGTGACACACTGACTTTTCATTTCTATTATTTTAATTGTTCTTTGCATACAGAAGTTCTTCGCATACAGAAGTTACACCGATACACGGTTACTAAACAGCCCACTTAAGAGCTTGCTGGAATACAGAGCATGCAGAAGACTCCGGCTAAGGTACATTCATTTAATCACTGCTCACTTCCTGTCTCCTCACTCAGTCATTCACTTTCAGAGAACAGAACTGCATTCTCTGACATTTCCTGCATTGGTCACTTATCAGATAGGACTCTTTCCAAACTGGCTAAGTCACTCCAGGCTGCACACCACTCTGCACTGAGATTCTTTTGTTGACTTCTGTGTTTTTGATGGTCATGCTAGTCTCCAGTGAGAGCACGTCACTTGACTTACTACAGGGAGACTGTCAACATAATAAATACATAAAATTCTGCTCTATTAGTGAAGCAGAAAAAGTGAAACCATTTCATTTGGCTTCTCAAGAATGAGGCTGGTTTTTCTTCAAATTTTGCACTTCAGTCTTCTTGGGAAGTGGAACTAGACTGCTTGCTTTTGCTTCCTGTTTGTAATCGGTTTTACTTCCTGTCCTGGTGTTAGCATGGTGTCACTGTGGTTTGGATTTCAGCACTGCCGGGGAATGATTAAACCCCCCCAAAGCTGTTGTTTCATTTAAATTAAAAAGCAACAAGAAAGCAGGTTTATTCCTGTTGGGCTTTACAAAACCTGCAAAAATTTTTTACCAACATCTCCTTGCAGCTATGAGATGATCATCAAAGCCCCAAGGCATGAAGCCACCACAAATACTGAACATCAGAAATACCTTCAGCAGATGAAGTGTTTTAACAGCATGCGCTGCAAAAAGCTGCAGGAGACACATGAAAGAGCCACTTGCAGCCCAAGAGCCAGTCTGAGCATCGCGGCTCTAGGTTATGGCTTCTCAAGGTAAAATCTGCACATTAACTGTCTTGTAAAGAAAACCAGAGAGGCAGTAATATCAGCTGTCGGTCCAGCTTTGGGGAGCACCACAGCTCACAGAGAGATGGTGGTCACCTTAAAATCTCTCTCTCACACACAATACGACTTCTGTCCAGAGACTCTCATCGGCATTAACAAGATTGGATTATCCCTAAAGGAATCCAAACCCTTGAACAGCATAAAGACTCCACTGCTGTACGGCGGTAGTAAACAGGCAGGAGAAATAGCTTTAAGGGCAGGAAATGGGCACACCAGACACCTGAGTTCAGGGCACAAGAGAGATATGGATGAGTAGGAACAGTGTGCCAGGTGAAAGGAGAAGTGCACAGGATTACAAAGGAACGGGATGCGTCTCACAGGCTATCTGCCATTTTTAGAGGCTTTTAATTCACAGATTAGAGAGAAAAATCTTCCCTCCCCCCACTTTTTTTTTTTAATGCCAACAGCCATGTTGTGTATTAACATGTATCTCATACTGCAAGCTGTCATTTCATAGTGACTTGAATGTGACTAGGAATAGTATCTCAGTGCTAAAGCTTGTTAATTTAAAACAGTCTGATTTATACAGGAGACATATGGGAAGGATAAAATCAAATTGGACACAGCAGAACATTGCCAGTTACCACTTCACTAAACAAATAATTAAAAAAAGAGAGAGCTTTGCCACAATTTTCTGCCAAGATTTGATACATAGGGTGGTGTAGTGAGTTCTCACATTACTAAGACGTCTTCATTTTCACAAGATACACCGCAGAACACTTCCTATTGGAATACAGCATAAATAAAACTAAACTAAATAAATGCTCAAATAAATGGACAATTTTCATAACAAGGCAGCGGCCTTACACTCTGATTACACGCTGAGTGCCTCATTTACAAGATTCAGCAATTTTCACAGACACTTGTGCAAAGTAGCACAGTTCTACTGTAATTAGGAAGCTAACATATGAAATGGGGCACTTATTTATATTTTGGTTAAGCTATTTTAGTGTATTTACTAGGTAGCCAAACAAACTACACAAATAGGAGGCCAATCTAGTTTGTAGAAAATGTGTACTATGGAGGGAAGACTGACACGCCAATTGTTTTTAGGCAAGGTCCCACAACAAGGATGGGTGTGGGGAGTGGAGTTTGTATGTCAGAAGGGTCACTTTTGCGCACCCAAGTTGGAAGGCAGCTTCCAGGGAAGCTTGTCTGTTGCCTTTGCAAACATGCTGTCTCACAGGAGGGGTTCTGTCTAATCTAGAGCTCATGGTGTTTAATTCATGCATCTCATCAGATCCCAACTCCCAGTCACAGCGTTTGCCACATTCCATCCACGCAAATGGTTTTCTCTCTCTCTCTCCTTCTCACGTGTGGCTCCTCTCATGTAGCACAAGGTGTTTGTTCTGTAGGAACCTCTTCCCACACTCATTGCACACAAAAGGTCTCTTTCCAGCTGCGGTTCCCTGTGGGGCTCTAAGAGGTGGCTTCCGGCTAACATTTGTCCTGCACTGCGGGGTGCTGGTGAAGGGCTTCTGCCGGGCCACGGGCTGTGAACTCTGACTCGTGCCTGCCCTGGTGCTCTTCCACAGTGCCGGCTCAGTGTGGGTTCTCTGGTGTGCCAGCATTATACGCTCATCCCGGAACCTTTTCTCGCATTCCACACACTGATAAGGCTTCTCCTCCGCGGGGACCTTCCGGTGGCAGAGACCCACGTCATCCTCCAAGCCTTCCTCCCCTTCATCACATGGCCCCTTGCCCCTATGGACCCTCTGGTGGCTTTTCAGGTGCTGCTTCTGGCTGCAGGTCTTTCCGCACTCATTGCACTTGTAAGGCCTCTCACCCGTGTGGATCCGCTCATGGATGATGAGGGTTTTCTTGTCCTTGAAGCGCTTCCCACACTCGCTGCAGGCAAAGGGCCGCTCCCCTGTGTGGATGCGCTGGTGGCTGATCAGGTGGTGCTTCTGGCTGAACCTGTGCCCGCACTGGGTGCAGGAAAAAGGCTTCTCCCCAGTGTGGGTACGCTGGTGGCTCAAGAGATGGTGCTTCTGGCTGAAGTTCTTCCCGCAGTCCGAGCACTGAAACGGCTTCACTCCCCCATGCACTTTCTGGTGGGACACGAGGATCTGCTTGAGTCGGAAGCTGCTCCCGCATTGCAGGCATAGGAATGGCCGCTCCGCCGTGTGGGTGCGCTGATGCTTTCTGAGGTCTCTGCTCTTGTTGAAGCTCTTCCCGCACTGAGCACACGTGTGTGGCCTCTTGGGTGCCTGGGGGCATCTCTGGTACCTTAGGAGCTGCAGTTTCTGAGGAAGGCTCCTCCCTCTCTCGAGGGCAGGATCCTTCTTTCCCATGTGGGTTTTCTGGTGTCTCTTCAGGTCTCCCTTCGACGGGAAACCCTTCCAGCACGCAGGGCATTTAAAGGGTCGCTCCCCCGTGTGGCTCCTTTCATGTATGGTCAGGGCCGTGTTACTCTTGAAGCTTTTGTCACATTCCGGACATGTCGGGGGGTTCTTCTTTAGTGAGACTTTCAGGGGTGGAGCCCCTGGGACTTTGTCCTGAGTGTTCTCCACACGGCTTTGCTGCTTCTTGAGGGATCTGTATTGAGCTGGACTGCTCTTCTTGTTCACACTCCGCGGTGGGCTGCTCTCTTCCAACTTTCCCGAGAACACACTGGGTGGTTCCAGGGCTTCTGTATCTTCCTCCTCCTCCTTTTTAATCTGGATTCCATCATCTCCTGGAAAGAAGAGAGGGAAGATTCCACATGTTATTTGAGGTGCTGAGGATGGAAAGAAATTGCCCATTCAACAAAACCCTGCATTCCAGAGGGAATCCCAATGAGTTCCTAGTGAGAACCTGTGAATTAATCTGCTGGAAAGTTCGGAATGTCTCTCAGCTACTGGGAAATTCCCTTCCTTTCCACAAATTACAGAGACATGCCCATCATGTCAGAGTTTCTACTGGCCAAGAAACAGCCAGTGAAAGCAGGCTGCATTCACCTAAACAGTTCCTCCTCCCATGATGGTGACCTGAAATATAATCCTCACTGTGACCCAGATTCTGCCAAAAGTTGCTCTGGTGCAGACTGCCCATAGTGACTTCAATAGAGCTATATTGGCTGAAGAAAGCACATGAGGGCCACTGTGTCCATCCTGCAGGGGCAGTCAGGATTATAAAACAGCAGATTCCTGCCAGTCATGTTTCCATTTTATTCAGCATAGGTTCTCACACCAGCCCAGAACAGGAGCGCCCGGAACAGGAACTCTGGTATGGTGTTAGAAGTGAGTCATTTTCTCACACCTGGAGCAGTGGGGGTTGGAAGAGGGACTCAGGAAATGAGTTAATTAGTCCTGTTGGGAAGTCATGCTCGACTCTGGCCATGAAGAACTTCTGGCTAAACGCTAACAGAGTTAGGAATGCTCTTCCTACTCACACAGGCCTCATCACTGTAGAAGCCCCTCACCAACTTTAATGAGTTTTATTCTCAGTCCAGCGTCCTATTCATTAGCCCATCCATTGAATGTCTGGCTCTTCTCTGTCTAGCTCCCCCATTCTTCTGGATATCCCCCACCACTCACCTGACCAAAAACTTTGGGGTCTCCTCCACTCTTGCAGATGCAGAGGGTCTCCAACACATGGCTCTTCTTCTTGCTCAATTTTACAAATGATCTCTGGTTTGACTGAAGGCCACTCTGTTCCAGGGACAGAGAACAATAAAGACTCACATTTACATTAATGTAATTAGAGTCTGGAAGGAGGCTTCTCCATCCGCAGCTTCAAAGGTACAACCCCTCATTCTCAGCTCTACCTACTCCAAATTCACATTTCATGCTCCGTTCTCCTTCGTGCTACCTCTAGCTATTTGGTCCACTTTCAGACTCGTGTCTTCTCTCCTGTTGCCCCTATTTACCTCTTCTGCTCCAGCTGTGTCTCTAGCACCATTCCTCAATCTTTCTGCATGACTCTTTCCTATATTGGCCTCTTTACCCAATCCATAGCCCCATATAGTACTTGTCCATGTTAGATTGTAACGTCAGGGACTGCGTCTTAATATATATCCGTAGAATGCAATGTATGTCCATGGTGTTCTGGGAAGGTATAATGATAGGGCAGTGTATGGGCCATGCTTAGGAGCTTGAAGTTAGATTCCTAATTCCATATTCAGGCACCTAAATAAGAACGGCCCAGCTCCTGGGAGAAGGGAGAAAGGGATCCTCACCCAGCGAGGCCACCAGCTCGTAATTCTCCCTCATCACTGCCCGGTACAGCTCCCGCTGCCATTCTGCTAACTTCGCCCACTCCTCGGGGGAGAAATAGACAGCGACGTCCTCAAACGCCACCTGCAACAACAAGCCACCCGGCTCAGCATCTTGGGCTGCACTGAAACCCAGAGACCAAACTGGGGACTGCAGCAGGACACACGTATGGGCAAATCCCTTTGATGCAGGTGCCAGCCAGTGTGTTCCCCGCTCCCCACCAGGTCCATCTGCTAGTAATGGCGTTACCTGAAAACTGACAGCAAAGAGGTGACCGCAGAGAGGACACGGGGGAAAGGATAAAACAAAACTGCTGGCTGGTTATTTCAATAAATCTCTCTGCTTTGAATCTGCAGTAAGTACGGCAAGACACAGGGGCAGTAACTAGTTGCATGATGGGCCCTTCTCTCTTGGGGGTGGAGAGCCTTAAACGCATCCTGCAAATCAAGGGTTAAGTGAGAAAAGCGTCAGACTGCACAGTAACATCACTGTCCTTAGCCCTTCTACATTCTGCACATCACCAAGCCTGGCTTTAACCCTCGTGCTGTTGGAGACTATGGGGTGATCCAGGTTTAGGGGAAAGGGTGGGGGAAGGGAACAACCCTGAATGACTGGAGACACAGGGTGACTGAGTGGAAGAAGAGAACCAGGGTGAAAGGATCACACCATGGCAACAAGAGCCACTCACAGCTCTGAAAACCTTGCAGCCCCAGAGAGTGAGCAATAAAGGGGTCACGCACGCGAGCAAGACCTGGTCTCTGTAGGGGTCTGTATGTTTTGAACAGGCCTTTTGTATTAAAAGTCATGGTTCTTTCCAGGAGAATCCTTTACCCAGAGTGTCAGTGTTTTTTCCGACAGCGCTCAGAACAACTCAAGGAGCGGTGTGCGAAACAGAACCAGGGAAGACTGTCGATCTGGAAACTGAGCTCTCAGACACGCTCTGTGCTGGCCCTGCATGACCCGGCCCAGGAATCAGTCACGCCGTACAACAAGCAGCCCTTGCTGGCGGTACTCAGGGGTGCCAGTCCCTTGGAATCTGAACTAACGATGTCCTTCAAGGACAGCGCGCAATGTTTCAGAATGACTTCCCAAAAGCAACCTGTCCCCACTGAGCTGCCAAACCACCCCCACCGTTCTCAATTTTAATTTTTAGAGACAATTTCAACTCTCATGAACATCAGGGATTAGCAACGCGCGCCAGGAGTAATGGGGATGGATGGGAGTGAGGCAATTTGCTCTATGCCACCTGGCTGAGATGCACCTCAGTCCTGACCTGCATGGCCTCTCCTGCACAGAAACGTCTGACCACATCTGCCAGGTGCCAGCCTGGGACACCTAACTTGGTTCACCTCTAACCATGTCAGAGACCAGGGCTCGGGGCAAAAAATCCTGCACCAAAATCATCTTCCCCGTCTCCTAAGCACAACCTCCTGGAAAAGCAGCAAACGCAAGTGCCAGAGGAAAGCACGGATGAGAATGAAGAGCCACACACTCCACTGAGCCAGGCTGGCGAGGGCAGGCAGGAATTACCGTGCCCTGCTCCCTTCGGGGAAGCCGCCTTCAGCAGCCCTGTCCCCTCCGGCTGGGGGCCTTTGGCTAGGGAGCAAAGCTGATTACTCAAGCCACCCCCTGACACCCATACTGGAGGGAACAGAGCCATCTCACACACTGGGCAGAGGAGAGACACTCCCACCCAGGGCCTATGTGCTGCACAGGGAGCCCCCTTCCCTACAGCCGACCCCACCGCCCATCAACACACAGGGCAGGTGAGAGCGAGACCCCCTCCCACACACCGGTCCTGAACCTATACACAAGCAGAGATGCCCCACTCACCCCAGCTCCCCCTGGGTCTCTACGCCAGGCGGACAGCTCTACCCCATTGCAGCCATTCTCTGGGCCTGTGTCTAGGACCTGGAGAGGGCAAGGCGGATGCCCCCATAGCGGTCTGCCCCCTGCTCTCTCTGGGGCTGGTACAGCACACAACCACTCCAGCCCTGGGCCCCTAGGGCCAGCACCACTCCGTGGGGCTACAGGCCCCGTCTCTGCCCCGGCTGCAGGGGGCGCTCCCCGTTCACCCCCCACCCCACATCCAGCCCAGCTCCTGCTGTGGGGCTGGCCCCTGCAGCGGGCTGAGCCCCACGGGGCTCCTTGCGCCCTACCTGAGCAGAGCCCGCTGCGGCCATCCCCCTGGCCTCCGGCCCCAGGGGCAGGGGCAGGGGCGGGATCGGGGCCCGGGCCGCAGCTGCCGCTATTGCCCCGGGCGGCCCGTGGGCTGCGGCCGCCGGCCGGGCCAAGATGCTCCGCGGCCAGCCGCTGCCAGACCCGGCTCCCGGGGCATTGTGGGAGTTGTAGTCCCGCCTGATTGACAGCTCCGGGCACGGGCGGGGCGCGCACGGCGCAGCGCAAAAGCTGCGCAGGAGGCAGGGCTAGAGGCAGCCCGGCGTGGCTGGGGGTCCGACTCCGTATCCAGACGGGCCCGCAGGGCGCAGACCCAGGGACATGCGGGCACCCGGGCTGTAGCATGGGAAACCCGGCTGGGACACGACTGCGGCCCGTCCACACACACATCTGCCCGGCTAGGGTCAGCAGGCCGTAGGACCCGCCCGCAGGTGGTGCTTGGACCCTGGATCCCTGCTCACTGAGGCTGGGGGCCAAGCCTTGTGGTGTTCCAGGTCCCAGCTGGGGGGTTGGGTAGTGCCATGGGGCATATCAGCGCCACCTGGGTCAGTATGGATGCTCAAGCACAGGCTTAGAAACGCACAGCTGTACCCTCGGAGGGGTGAGGCCTTGTCTACACTGCAGAAAAAAATACCAGCCCCACAGCAGCTGAGCAGTGAATCTCAGAGACACATCTGCAGACTCAGGCTTGTGCTACTGCCCTGAAATAGCTGTGTAGACATTCCCACTCCGGCTGGGGCTCGGGCTGAACTGGTTCCTCCTCTGCAGGCTTCAGAGCCTGAGTGGGAATGTCTAGATGGCTCTTTGTAGCACTGCTGCGGGTGTATCTTGCAGTGTAGACATGCCCAGCCATTCCTGCAGCAGGGCAGAGGCCTTACGTGAGGTGCTGGCTTTCAGACATTTGCAGCATGATGTGCTGGGGCTATATTGGATTGCTGAGAATGGTCCTCTGCCCACCAGGGACCTGGGCACTGTATCACCTCTCAGCTCCGCCCCTCTCTGACTGCTGAGGTACATTTGCATGGATCCACTTTGCCAACTCTTGTGATTTTACCACCAGCCTTGGTGTGTGTGTGTCTGTGTGTCTGAAAGACCCAGCTCCTGAAGTCAAGTGATTACATAAAAATCTCATCTTTCATTTTCAGAATTAAGTTTCTAGCCCTCATGGTTGCAGAGAAAAGCTTGGAAATGTGGCCCCTAAAGAAAAATAAGAACCACAGATTTATTATTTTGAATAGTTCATGATTTTCAAGCTAATCTCATGCTTTTGGGTGCCCTGACTCATGACTTGTGAACATTTGGGGTTGGTGATACTGTAACTGAGCATTTATTTGCTGTATTTTCTCCACCCAGCGATGTCTCCTGCTCAGTGACTCTCAAGCTATAGGTCTCTATGGTCTTCTTATCCCCAGATCCTCTAGGGAAGGTGATCTGCCCCCTTGAAAGTGGCCTTCTGCCCACTTCATTATCTGCCTTTGGTTCCTGTCCCTGTCCGGTCTGTGGCACAGAATGAAGTGGGACCGGCTCTATTAATTCCTCAGTCCCCACTTCACATTTCCCAGGGACCCCCTTAGTGCCAACTTGGAGCTGGGGTGTGATCTCCTCTCATTAATCTTAAATGTGAATCCTAAATAGAGAGTTACATAAATAAAACACCCCTCCACTGCTGACAGTAACAAAAGGCCAGAGGCTGAAGGATATTTAGGCACCTAAAGATGCAGCTAGGCACCTAGTGAGATTTGCAGAAGCATCCAGGTGTCTAATTCCCATGGGAGGAGTCTGCACCAAAGGAGGCTGTCAGCCAGCACCCAGTTCAGCAGCTGGTGACTAGAAGGGACAGGCAGAAATCAACCCAACCATGCCATTGGAGAGGAATTAATAATCCAATTATTAAACAGAACAAAGACTGTATATCAAAGCGAAGGCCTCGCCCCCGGAGCAGGAAAAGGGGATTTCTGTCTGCCAGGCTGAGGCTGCCCAGGCTAGCCTGCATCTTAGGAGTTGCCTGGCCCCATGTCCCAAACCTGCTCTTCTGGCTCTTCTCCTCCACATTGAGTACACAGCAGCAGCCTGGAGAAGCGCTTCTCACTCTCCTTTGCCAGCGGTTTGGGTTATCTTTAGTTTCTGAGCCTCTGCTGACTGTGTGGGAATGTTCCTGCAGCCCCATGCCACAGTTCACACCTAGTGATCCCCATGTGCCCCAAACAATCCTTTGAAATCAGGCCCTGGGCCCCATGTAGCCAAGAGCACACAGCTAAAGGAATGCTGCCCCCTTTTAAGGGGCCACAGTTCTCAGCTCCTTCTCATTCTCAATGAGGGAAGACGCATATGTTTGAGGAGTGTGAAACAGATGAGAAGTCAGGCTAATCTGAGTAAAATGGCCACCAACTGCCACTCTTTCCAGTGGAACTGAAGCCAGCCTAGCCCACCCTCCAGGAAGATGGCCACCCCTAGGCTCTGTGGTTAAGCAAGTCCTCAGCAAAGGGGACAAAGATATAGCGGTGAAGGAAGGCTGCAGGGGGCTGTGGGGTGCAGGAGAAAACTGAAAGGTGCTACAGTGGATTTGGGGCAGAAGGGTGGATACTGAGGGGAATGAAGGGGAATAACAGGAGCAAAGCAGGAGCTAGCAAGAGGAGCGGTGAACAGGAGAGTTTTGCGAGGGAGCTCTCCAGGCAAAGGAGGAGTGACTGCATGACCATTGGGGTGAGTTTGTTGTCTGTAGTGTGTGTGTGTGTTTGTGGTGTGCTTGCTGTTTGTCTGAAGTATATCGTGTGCTGCTTGTTTGGGGGAATCCTGTGCTGATCCTAATGGCCTGCTAGGCAAGGCTGAGAGTGTCTTAATGAGGATTTGATCCCCAAGTCCCTTTGCACCCATCAACCCTGAACCATGGAGCAGGGCTACTCAGGGAGAGCCAGGGTTTAAAAAGCCTGCTTCTAAGAGACAAGAAGAATTTAGAGGGGATGGGGGTGGGATAGATACACTGCATTAACATTCTGTAAACTTAAGACCCCTCCACCCAATAAAAGCAAACAATAATGAAAGAACATCAGGAGTAAAAAGAGAATGCCAGCAGAAGTCCAGCAGCAGAGAGGAGGGAGAGCACTGAATGCAACATGTCTGGGCAGGTCACGTGTGTGTGCATTTGGTGCAAGTTGCTCCTGGCTCTCAGAGACCACATACGGGCATTGGAGACCAGGATGGCTGAACTGGAGGAGCTAAGGGAGACAGAGTGGTACATTCATGTGACTTCCCAGAACACAGTAGAATAGTCCCACAGTAGAACTGATCCGGTCTGACAGCCCCTGTACTGCTGAGGAGGATGAAAGTCTCAAGGAAGGAGAACATCAAACTGGAGCAAAGGGAAATGATCCCATAGTTGGGACCCTCCTTCCAGATAATGTCATGGTCTCCTTTAGCACTGAGGATACCTCTCCGTGGGAGGGAACTACAGTTATTAGGAAGAGTAATAGGTAATAGTCGAGGAGTTGATCATTAGAAACATAGATGGCTGGGTTTGTGATGACCAGGAGAACTGCATGGTGACTTTCCTGTCGGGTGTGAAGGTTGCAGATCTCTCAAGACAGAGAGACTATGTGTTGTGCTGCGGAGGAGCTGGTGGTCGTGGTACACGTAGGTACCAGTGACATAGGGAAGGGTAGGAGAGAGGTCCTGGAGGCCAAATTTAGGCTGCTAGGTAAGAGATTGATGTCCAGAACCTCCATAATAGCATTCTCTCAAATGCTTCGAGTTCCACGCACAGGGCCAGTTAGACAGAACTGCAGGGTCTCAATGTGTGGATGAGACAATGGCATAGGGAGGAGGGATTTAGGTTTATTAGGAACTGGGGAACCTTTGGGGAAAACGGAAGCCTATAGAGGAAGAATGGGATCCACTTAAATCAAAATGGAACTGGATTACTAGCATGTAAATTAAGAAGTTCATAGAGCAATTTTTAAACTAGGCACTGGGGGAAGCTGGAAGGTGTGGAGAGGAGGATCTATTAATGGAGATTCTCTGTATCTTAGTAAGGAGGAGAGGATGGAAGACGATAAAATATGTGCAGGATCTAATGAGAAAATCAAATGAAAGAAAGTCCCATTTGATTACATCACATAATGGCAGACAACTAAAAAGTGACTTTTTTTAAAGTGCGTATATACTAGATGGTGCATTCGTACAGGGGCAGTGTCACGCGAGCTGCATTAGGAGGGGGGGG
>ML675661.1:52833-73849 GCA_007922155.1 Mesoclemmys tuberculata | reverse complement strand
CTGGCATTATCAGTGGGCTACCCTGGGCACGGACGGGTTACAGGCAGTATCCTGGGTTTGTTCCTCTTACAGTATACTCCTGCTAACCCTTCAGCATGACAGCAGTGTTAGAAGCAAAATGCAAGGAAAGATTGCTGGGTTTTCAAACAAGCTAAAACATACTTCAGTTTACTGTGCTGTGAAGCTGTGTTTGGATCCTGTGAAACATTAGGCAAAGGCGAGGTGGAGAAATTTTTAACGTTTTCTCTAAATACTGTGCGCATCTTAGTTTCCCCTATGAGTTACTCATATATTTTGGTGATGGGACTAAGGTGTCTGATCATTGCAGAGACCACTAGAGGGCGGATGAGCCTTCCCCAGCGACATGTACACAGACCATGGCTAGGACTCCTCTGCTTTGGATCAGCAAGCTGGGACAAGTTGCAACAGTCTGCGGCAGGTAGAAACAAAGGGGGTGACTACCCTGCCAAGGAAAGAGATAAAGGACTAGGCAGAGGCAAGGGGACACGTTTGGGAGGGGCTGGCTGGAAGGGCCAGTCTCCGGTGCTTCCCAGTTGGTCATTGCTGTAACTTTTAATTCATCTGCTAACAAAACCTTTCTATGCTGTGATCCTAAGAACTATGCTGGCTGTGAATCATTTCTGACTTCAAGGCAGGGTGCATGAGCCCTTTGGGGGAATATAAGAGCTCCACTGGTGTTCCAAGCACGGAGACTCTCAATAGAGTACTCACGGTGGAGTAGTGGTGCTGAAAGCTCTGAGGCAGATTCAGGAGGCGGCTGCACTGGCGTGAGGAGATCTGAGAGTAGACCCACTCCACTAGAGTCCAGACTGGCTTCACCCCGAGTGGTTCCAGAGCACTGTTCCTGTGGGACTCCATGACATGTGGAGCACTTGAATGTGTAAAATTGTTAAGAGAACAGGTCAGTGTTCTAAGACAGGATGCCACAGTTCAGGAGAGGATGACCAGAACAAATCACTGCGTGGCCCAGAACAATCTGAAGATTCCACAGCTTAAAACTAGGGCCAGCAAAACACCAGCTCGTTTCTGCCAAACTACTGAGGCAGAAGATGTCTGAAATAAATGAAATGCTATGGAAGCAAGAATTTTACAAAGCCCTGGCTCTGAAAGGCTGAACCACTGCAACATTTTGAGCAGGATGAAATTAAAACTGCAGCACACAAGGAGCAAATTTTTATTGATATAACATGGGTAAAGATAAGCTCTGCAGATTTTGAGGCAAACTCTCAACTTCACCTTCCACAACGTTTTAATAAATCCAAGCTTCGCATACAGTTAACAATGCTGGGGCTGACAGCCACAGCCACGCATGCATGGGGGCTGACAGCTCACGACCCACCCATAATAACCTTGTAACCCCTTGGGGTCCCATCTCCCCTCCCCCCCCGTTTGAGAACCCTTGTCCTAGATTCTCCTAGTACACCAGGCATCCTGCCCAGTGGTGCTTGATCTAAGGGTTGGGAGGGAAGGGCGGAGGGAGCAGTTGCCACACCCCCTGCGTTAAAGTAGTAACAACAAACACCAAATACATGGTTTCCATCATCAGCACCCCCACTATATAAATTGATCCAGCACCCCTCATCCAGCCTGGTCATACACAAGAATCCAGGGGGAAGAATACCTTGCTCTGCCAGGGAGATTTATATACTGCCAGTCGAAATAGCGTCCAGGCCAGCACGGCCTCTGCATTGTGTCCCCAGAGGCACAGAAATAACCAGCAGCTGGGGAAGAGAGAGAACTCCTGGGAACCAGAGCCTGGATTTCAAACATGAATTGTGATGCAGAGAACACCGTGACCCTGAGACCCGCTCCCAGCTTGCACACAGTTCAATGCCAGAGCAGGGGCTGGCAAAGGGGGCACATCATACCCCAGAAATAGGTCACCCTATGCCCAGGGATTTTAACCAATTCCTACAATAGCCAGGGAAAAAAATCCCAAGAATAACCCCCATTGAGATGGGGAGGGAGGGGGGCCCAGAGGAAATCACTGCGGAAAAGGAAGGGAAAAGCACGTCTCTGCCTGTGGCGAGCGCAGCTGGATGGGACAGCCTCTGTGGGTGGTCTGGGAGCAGGTGTGGGGGGTGAGCAGGATGTGAGCAGGGGGGTGTAGGTGTGAGCTGGGTGTAAGCTGGGTAGTGTGGGTGTGAGCTGGGTGTGAGCAGGGGGTGTGTGGGTGTGACCAGGGCAGCCTGGGTGTGAGCAGGGCGGCGTGGGTGTGAGCAGGGTGGTGTGGGTGTGAGCTGAGTGAGCAGGGCAGCCTGGGTGTGAGCAGGGCTGCATGGGGTGTGAGTAGGCGGTCTGGGTGTGAGAAGGGTGGTGGGGATGTGAGCTGGGCAGCAGGGGGCTGCTGGCCCCTCACTGGAACCCAGTGCAGTTTTTGGTGGGCCTCTCCCAAGCTCTGGAGAAAGGGGAGGGGTTGAAGGAACATCAGGATCCTGAAACTGACAGTTCCTGGGGCCAATGGGGAGGGGCCAGCGCTCCAGGGCAGCTGGATTGACATGGCAAGCGGGCCAATGAGGGAGGCAGGGCCTTGAAGGCCTGTCCTCCCTGTGAGCTGAGGCTGTCTGTCAGCTTGTGCAAGGGGGCTGCTGCAGAGCCAGGGCTGGCTGGGCCCTATCACCCCCTCGTCCCCAACTGACCCCAGCCCCGCTGGGCAGGGCCCTGAGGACTGTCCCCCTCCCCTCAGAGCCCTGATGGAGCTGGGCCCGTCCATCCCCAGTGCCTGGGGGAGTCGTGGTGGGGGAAGGGCACCCTCCCCCCTGGGGGCTGCCTCGCCAGGACAGCAGGGCGCTGGCTGGGCAGAAGTGGCCCCGTTCCCCTAGAAGGGCCCGTCCAAGCACGTCTCACGTGAAGGGTTTAGCGCCCAAGGCACATAACCGGGGGAGCGACGCTCCTGTGTCAGGGAATGGAGGAGAACGGCGCCTCTGAGAAACCGCCTCCCGGGGCTCTCCAGCAGGGCTGTGGGGTGCTAGGAGTGGGAAAGCCAGGTGGGATTGGGGATCATCCGCAGAGTTGAGGCACCCAGGTCTAGAGTAGCGGGGGATGGGGCAACAGGCTGAGGCGCAGGGGCGTTGGCAGAGCAGTATGGGGGAACTTGCATCCTGCCTCTGCCCATCATTCTCGAGTCTCATTACTGTTACACGTTCCTTGGTCATCGGGAGAGTTTGCATTCCTCCTACAATAAGTGCAGGGAGAGGCCCTGGTGCTGAGGTTCCTGGGGAGGCTCCAAGATGGAAATGCTGAGTGGTTGTTGGCTGAGCTCCTGAAGGACTTGAGGGGAGACTGGATGGAGAAGAGGGTGGTAGGCTTTAAAAATCTATTCAAGGTGTGTGTTCCAGGCACGGGGCAGGGTGGAAGAAGCCACAGGCTTGGCTGTGGGAGAGACAGACAAAGGGGCAGCTGAGGCAGCATTACTGGCCGGGCTGAGGGTGTGACATTGTTGGTGGTCCTGGAGGACTCGAAGTGAGGCCCCAACAGTCTGGGTTCGAGCCCGGTGCGCAATCAGCCCAATCAGACACTGAGACGGAGAAGTCCTTGTGTAAGCTGTTTATTTCAGGATCCGAAATGGCGCAGGGAGACTCTGTCTCAAATCCTGCACACCGAAGCAGCAAGCCACAACATTATTTATACCATACTTCATCTCAACAGGGGGCCCTTTTCTCCCCCCCCTTTCCTTCCTTTAAGCAGTTTCAGCGTTACAGTTGTCGCATGCTTCCTTTTTCTGGTGGGCCAACTACACACGCCAATCATGCCTTGCAGCCAGCCCTGTGATTCATTAGTAGGGATGGGGTAACCAATGGGCGTTCTGATCATGCGGCAAGCATATACTGGTGCTGCCAGCAGTCTATAGCATGCGCAATATCCATATCGAAAAGCAAGCCAGACAATTTTATTTATGGTAACAAGTCAAAGCAATCCTTTCTGAAAGACAAGGGGGGGGGATCTAGCATAGGAAAACTTTATCAGCACTCATGGCCTTCCCTTAACCTGAATTACTGGGGTAATTGTATTGGTGTATTGCCCCAACCCCCAACAACATGATATTAGATATGTATGGTTAGGATTTCACCAGTTGTGGATTTTTCCCCATCAAATTTTTGTTGTGGCTCGGAAACTTGCAGAGCATCTGCCTGTGCTCTGTTGTAGTTAAGTGCATAGGTTCAGAGAAATGGAAAACAATTTGAAGTTGCAGCCTTAACTCTGAGTGGCATTGATGCCCAGTACAGCTAACAGCCCCACTGTAGACTGTTCATCAGCATCCAGAAATTGCTGAGTCCTTTGCACAGGCCAGACCATGATTCTCTGTCCCCTACACAGGGTGTCCTGGTGTCTGAGTTGTTCAGACTCAAACACGGGATGGGAATAGGGCATGCCATACATCTCAAGTTACACTCTTTGTTGGAGGGTTAACAACATTAACCTGCAGCAAAATGCTTCAGAGTTAGGGAAAACAGCCTGCTTTCTGCTCCTGGGGTTCACCTTCTCCCAAACCGTACAGGGCACATGGCCTTTTGCAAGCCAGCTGCCCTGACTGCTTGCCCTCAAGTACAGCAACAAGGAAGAAAGCTATTGGAGCATACCCAAAACTACCACACTCAATTCCAGAAACTTCTGGGTGTTGCGCGCTCAATTTGCCTAACAGCAGTGACCCAGGCACAACTCATTTCTACACACCCTCCAATAGATCTCTTAAAGAGATCTCTCCCTATGAGGCCCAGGGGTTACATTCTCCCCTGCTTAAATCAGTGAGTCCTGGCAGTGCACCTGAGACAATGATCCACAATATATTGCATTTGTTGTTCTGCATATTCAAGTAATACGGAAAGGTATGTAGAATGGGCCTGTATGAACTGTGAATCTGTAGCTTTTAGAATAGTGATGAAGTCAAGAATGTAATCCTTATATTTAACTGGATGAGTTCTGATGCTACCAGTCCTGTGAGGTTCCACCAGCACTTCCCTAGTGGTCGGAAAAACAGAAGAATTCACACTATCTTCTGTGGAGAGCCCATTTTGTGAATATTCCCCATTTTGTCTCTCTTCCAATTCAGTTTCCTCAAAACCAAGACTTTGGTTTGGCTCAAACTCTCTTGCCAGAGGGTTAAGTTCAGACTGCAGAGTCAAATCAAGTATAGATTAATCCTCATCCTCCATCTGAATTACTATATCAGTAATTTTCTGTCTAGTTCTACCACTTACAGAAGTCTCGAACTGATTATCCTCCACTGATTTATGAGCAGAAATATATTCACATGATCTTAGCATGTCCCTATGAAGAATTTGGATGAGGCTATCTCCTGATTCCACCTGCACCTTATACACAGGAATATCTTCTTTTAGTTGCTCTAGTACCACATGCACTACTGGCTCCTATCTAACTGCAAGCTTCTGCTTTCCTTTAAGACCCAGGGTTGTGTACTAGAGCCCTATCTACCTGTTCTGTTGTTCACATAATTATTTTGGCATCCCATCTTAAGCTGTTGGTTAATTGGCTCCTTTCACTTTCTTTAGCAGCTAGGTCACATGCATAATGAAGTCTGCGTTGTAAATCTCTTACATATTCCTGATGAGTCCCTTCTTCTTGGCCATAGGCTTCAATCCCAAAACACAAATCAACAGGTAAAATGCTTCCCAAACATCAGAAAATATTGGGAGTGTCCTGTAGTATTATTTCTGGTAGTTATATGTGTGAACTAATGGCTTAACATACTTCCTCCAGTTGGTTTTCTTATGTTCTTCTAGAGTGCCTAACATATTTAGTAGAGTATGATAAAACCTCTCCACTGGATTTTCTCTGGGATGATAAGAATTTGTGCATGATTTTACTCCAGTGAGCTTGCTTAACTTGATAATCAATTCTGATTCAAAGTTGTCACCCTGATCACTATGAATCAGTCAGGAAAAAACATAGTGAGTCATAAAATTTTCCCATAGCACACTTGCTACTGTTCTGGCCATCTGATATTTAATTGTATAAACCTAAGCATACTTAGTGAAATGATGGGTCACCACAAGATTATTTTTAGTGCTGGAGGCAGCTGGCTCTAAGGTTAAAAAGTCTATGCAAACCAGTTCCATGGGAGCATATGCTTTAATATTGATAGGCTCAGAAGCTTTTTCGACTCAAGCTTTTCTTCGAATGCAGTGCTCTCAATCTTTACATTTCCTCTCTACTGCCTTGGTAATTCTAGGCCAAAGAAATCTGTCTCTAGCTAATTCCAATGTTCTCTCAGTCCCAAAATGACCCATCTCATCATGGATGCCTTCTAGTGCTCTATCCCAATTTGTATAGGGAATTATCAGCTGTTCTATATCCTCTACTCTCTGTTGTGTCTTCTGGTACAAGAACCCATTTGAAAGGAGAAGATTGGACCACTCCTGTAAATATAGGTGAGTCTCAAATTCCTCCTTTTCCCCCTCCAGTTTTATCTATAGCCTGCATCCAGGAAGTGAATCACATGGACTATATATTTGTCACATTGTTGTAAGACTTTCCAATCAATAAGAACAGAGTGTGGGACACTGGGTCTTCCTGGTCAAGGATTCGGATCCTGAGACTCTAGTGGTATGCTTTCTTCATTAGTAGGTAGGGTCTCTATGAAACTTGTCGCGACAGGTATTAAACTTCTTCAGCTTCCAAATTTTTCCTCATGAGATTTGCAGAGTACTGTGTGAACTTTCATCGCTGCTTTGCAGACTTCCTTATCCCACACATCCCACTTATCTGAACTGGATTGAATTTGAGAGAACATTTTAACAATTCTTTCTGTCCGCTCCATATCATCTTCATTGATCCCTGGAATACCATGCAGTCACCAAGAAAGAGCATCAGCGTCAACATTGGCTTTGCCAGATTTATAAATTATATCAACACTATATAGTGACAAGGCTGCCACCCATCTACGGCCACACACATCCAACTTTGCAGTCTTCAGGAAGTCTAAGTAAGAGGGTTGTTATCAGTCATTACCTTAAATTGGGCTCTATACAGGAAATCCTGGAACTTATCACAAACTGCCCACTTCAAGGCTAGGAATTCTAACTTGTGAACTGGATTATTACATTCATTATTGCTTAGCCCTCTACTAACATATGTGATAACTCATGGCTTCCTATCCTGTATTTGATATAAAGCTGCCCCTAACCCAGTAGCAGCTTTGATCCACTGTGATCTATGAGTGAGTATAGACTCATAGACTCAGCAAGAAGAGAATTCAGAGGTTTCACGATAATAGAATATCTCTCTACAAATCTTCAGTGGTAAACAGCAAATCCTAAGGATCTACAAAGTTCTCTCAGAGTAGTTGAAAGTGGCCAAGTGATGATAGCAACAGTTTTCATTTTATTTAGATACATCCCATCTTGAGAAATGATATGACCAAGATATTTCACTGAAGTTTGAAATAATTTACACTTAGAAGGTGCATGTTTTAAACCATATTCCTGAAGTCTTTTTAAAACTTTTAGGCGACGTTCCTCATGTTCTTCCACAGTGCATGAAAAGATGATTAAATCATCAAAGAATGCTACAATTTCTTGATATTCATACCAAATGTTCCATCATTTGCTGGAAGAAGCTGGAGCATTGGACAGACCTTGAAGTATCATTCAGAATTGCCAATTACCAAACGACGTAGTGAAGGCTGTCTTCGGACAGTCAATGGACTCTACTAGAATTCGATAGTATCCACTCTTTTGATCCAATATAGAAAACTATTTAGATCCTGCCAATAAGGCAAAGATTTCTTCTATCCTGGTTAATGGATAGGCCTCCTTTTGGTAATGCTATTCAGTTTTTTATAATCCACCATCATCCTAAGAGCTCCTGTCTGTTTACGCACCAGCATCACAGGAGATGCATATGGACTACATATTTCCTCAATGAGTCCAAGGGCCACCAACTCACATAGATTCCGACATTGATGTTCAAAATCTGAGAGTGAAACCCTTCTTGTTCTTACTTTAAAAAGCTGATTATTTGTTAATTCAATTTGATGTGTCACTCCTGAAATTCTTCTAAAGTCTAGATCATGAATAGCAAAAGTCTTATAAAGTTTTCTTATTTATTGTCTCTGCAATCCTTTCCCTCTCAGCAGCACTGAGAGGGGATCCTTCAAAGTCAAGGGGCAGTATGGACACCATTTTGCCCAATAAACAGTGAAGGAACACTTTGCATGCTAGTCTGACTACTCTCAGTTCTTTTATGTTGATGTGGAGGGCAGTCTCCTCCTGCGACTAGCGGCCCTGAGTACTCAGGCCACCACTGATGTGGGCCCCCCAGCCCAGGTCCAACACATCGGAGATCAGGGTGGCCGAGGGGATCAAATCCCTGAACGGAACCTCTTGCAA
This sequence comes from Mesoclemmys tuberculata, assembly GCA_007922155.1. Lineage (NCBI taxonomy): Eukaryota > Metazoa > Chordata > Testudines > Chelidae > Mesoclemmys > Mesoclemmys tuberculata. Next base: position 65,480 of record ML675661.1, on the reverse strand, counting down.
CACTGTCCCGGGGTTCCTCCACCACTGGAGCGACACCAGCACTGCGGGGGGCACTGTTACCACTTTGTCAAGGGAATGCCTGCTGGGCACATACACAGAGGCCAACCAACCTTGGAGAGGCCTGAGTCTCAGGTGGGCTAGCCTCATGACATACATACACAAGGCCATGTGGCCCAACAGCTGAAGGCACTGCCTGGCTGTCATTGTAGGGCACCTCTGTCGTAGCAAAATTATCGCTGCCATAGCCTCGAAGCTCAAGCATGGGAGGAAGACCCTGACCCGAACCGAGTCTAGGGAGGCCCTTATAAACGCTATGCGCTGTACTGGGGACAGCATCGATTTCTGCTTGTTGATGAGCAGCCCCAGACTGTTGCAGGTGGCCTGGACGAGGGAAGCTGCCTTGTGCACCTGAGACCTGGACTTGCCCCTTATTAACCAGTCGTCCAGGTAGGGGAATATCTGGACCCCTCTACGCCTCAGGTAGGCCACCACCACTGCCACACATATGGTGAACACCATGGGGGAGGAAGACAGGCCAAAGGGCAAAGCCGTAAACTGGTAGTGGCCACCAGCTACCATGAACCTTAGATATTGCCTGTGGGCGGGAAGGATGGAGATGTGGAAGTATGCATCCTTCGGGTCGAGGGCGGCAAACCAATCTCCTGGATTCAGGACAAGAATAATGGCCGCTAGGGACACCATGCGAAACTTCAGTTTCTTTATGAACCTGTTTAACCTGCGCAGGTCTAGTATAGGCCTGAGGCCTCTCTTGGCTTTGGGGACGAGAAAGTACCTCGAGTAGAACCCCTTCCCCACCTCGAGCGGTGGAACCACTTCTATGGCCCCCTTGTACAGGAGGGAGCGGACCTCCTGAAGGAGTACTTGCTTATGAGATGGGTCCCTGAAGAGGGACAGGGAAGGGGGTGAGTTGGGGGGGGAAGCCACCTGTTGGAGGGCGTAACCCCGGCGCATGGTGTCAAGGACCCAGATGTCCGAGGTGATGCCCTGCCATAGGCCAAGGTAGGGCCTCAGCCTGTTTCTGAAAGGCGGGGGAAAATCCAGGGGAAGAATGCTGGTGCCACCCTCGGGCGCACCGTCAAAACTGGCGCTTTCCCTTGGAGCCCTGGGAGGGTCCTTTGTGGGAAGCGGCGGATGACCCAGAGTGGTTGCGTCACCCAAAACCCCTGTTCCTAACCCTACCTCTTCCAGGGGGGAAAGGCCTAGGTGGTGGCCTAGGTTGCTGCTGCTGCTGCAGCGGGCGCTGCAGCTGTTGGCGAGTCTGTAACCTCACCTCCTGAGGGGTATATAGTTCCAGGGAGTGGAGGGTGGCCCTTGAATCTTCGAGGGAGTGCAGTTTCTCATCTGTCTTCTCAGAGAACAGACCGGCTCCATTGAATGGCAAGTCCTGAATGGAGTGCTGTACCTCCTGGGACAGTCTCGGGGACTGAAGCCACGCTGCACGATGCCTGGCGATGACAGAGACCATTGCCCTGCTGGCTGTGTCTGCAGCGTCCGAAGCAGGCTGTAAGGCTGCACTAGCTACAGTCAGTCCTTCCTCCAGGACCGTGGTGAAATCTGCGGCTTGGTCCTGGGGCAGTGACTTTGCAAATGTTCGCATGGAATCCCAAAGGGTTAAATTGTACTTGCCCAAGAGGGCTTGGTGGTTAGCCACCATGAACTGAAGCAGCCCCGTGGAGTAGACCTTGTTCTTAGGAGTGGCGCTCTGGGCCCCTTGTCTCTCCTTCTGGTTGGTGGCATCCACAACCAGAGTCCCTGGGGCTGCGTGAGTGCACAAGTACTCGTGCCCTTCAGCTGCAACGTAGTACTTCTTCTCGGTACCCTTAGAGGTTGGGGCGACCGAGGAAGGGGTTTGCCATACAGCTTTGGCCAGGCGCAACACCCTTTTGTGAATGGGGAGAGCTACCCTGGAAGGTCCTTGAGCCCCCACATGCCCGAAGAGGGGGTCCACCTCTTCCTCCAGCACCTTAACCTCCAGGTCAAGGTTGGAGGCCACAGGTTTCAGGAGCTCCTGATGGTCCCTGAAATCAATAAGAGGGGCCCCCTGGTCCCTGAAAGCCGCCTCATCTGGCAACGATGAAGAGGACAGGTGGAGGGGTCCTGTTGAGGGGCGCTCCCCAGGGTCTGACTCCCCCTCCGAGGAGTGATCCCTCTCTTGCACGGACGGTGCCTGGGGGGGGAGCGTGCTGGACCATGGAGGCAGGGGCCGACGCAGATCCCTGCCCCAACTGGGTTCCCCAAGGCCCCCAGTATGGCCACTGCCACGGGGGCTGGGGCCAACCTGGTGCCGGTGCCGGTGGCTGTACATCTTCCCGGCATCAGGTCCTCTGGGAGCCTGAGACGGGGGAATGGTGCCGGCGATGCTGCCGGGAAGAAGTGCTTCAGGACCCACTGTCAGATGATCTCGAGGAGCAGCAGTGCCGTCTGCGGTGCCGACGCTTGGGCAAAGCCGACGAAGATGATGACCGGTGTCGCGGGATGGAAGACTTTCATTGCCTTTTCCCTGGTGCCGGTGAATGGTGCTGAGCACGTTGCCTCGGTGCCAAGTTGGAGTTTGAGTGCTGAGAGTGGTCAGCAGGCGACAAGGACCTGGAGCGGTGCCATCTCGATAAGCGGGACCGGTGCCAAGAAGACTTGTCCAAAGATGAGGAGGGAAAGGAGCTATCCAACTCAACTCTCCAGCACCGGGTGGTGGGCGGCCGTTGTTCCAGTGCCGGGCGCGCCCACCCTTCGGAGACACCCATCGCCGGTTTGCACCAGGACACAGGCCCTGACTCTCTCAGCCGAGAGAGGGCCGGAGGCGTAGGCAAGGCCAGCAAGGCTCGAGCCACTTCGAACACCTCTGGTGTTGAAGGGTCCTGGACAGGGGGTCCCCCACCCCCAGGAGTCAGAGGAGGTTCCCTGTGTGTCGGTGGCTCATCCATGAGCTGCAGCACCTCTGGGCTCGACCCTGGCTGGTCCTGTGGTGCGGGGGAGGGAGAGCGCTCTACGCGCTGGCAGCACTTCTTCTTTCTCGGCACTGGAGACGTCCGGTGCTGAGGTGCCTGCAGCGCTGGCAGAGCGCTCTGCACCGACGAAACACTCGGTGCCAATGGGAGTCCGAGTTGGCTCAGACGCCAGACGCAAGGCGGACTCCATTAAGATAGCCTTTAGCCATATCTCTTTCAAGTCCTTGGCTTAAAGGCTTTACAGATTCGGCACCGATCCTTACGGTTCTGCTCTCCAAGGCACTTGAGGCAGCGCTCGTGAGGATCACTGACCGGGAAGGCCTTCCTGCAGCCACTGCAGGGTTTAAACCCCAGCGAGCCCGGCATGGCTGGGTCGCTAGAGCCCTAAGGCTCTCCTATTCCTAACTAATTAATTTCCTAACTCAACTAAAAACTAACTGAGTTCAGGGAGAACTGCTAACTAACTAAACACAATAAAGAAGAAGAATACATGTGATGCAGCAAGAGTTGTTCCAGCGACCATCACGGGCGGAAAGAAGGAACTGAGGAGGGGAGGGGCCGGCAGCGCCCTATATACTGCTGCATGAGGGCAGCACTCAGGGGGCGCCGGGACCGCCCCCTATAGGGGCTACTAGGGGAAAAAGTTGTCCGGGAACTGTGCACGAGGGCACGCACACACCTAAGTGGAATGCATATGAGAATCACTCAAAGGAGAATGTGAGTACCCCAAAAATTGAAGGGGTGACATATCCAAGTTTGACTCAGAAGGAGGATCCATATTTTCAGGGTATAAGAAGGGGCAGTTCGTGCTACTTGGGGCGATCGATCGTCAGCTACTCCTGCTTGAAGTTTCTTTTCGTTAATGTTAAGATTTTGTTTTTCATTTATACTTAGTATGATTTTGTAGTATTAGTCTTAGTCTTATAGCTCTTAGCTCTCGAGCATTACCTACTCCACCCCTCTACTCAAGAGTTGAGGAACCAGACATCTCTCTCAACCAGGTCATCAGGGAAGGGTGTGAGTATGTTAATCCAAAGCATATCGTAAAAACATGAGTCTCTAAAATTAAGATTGTATTATCTAATATCCATTTTATTGTTCATTTTCTCTATATCAGTCATTTGTCTGTCTTTTTATGTTATCTTAATAAAAGCTTATAAAATTACACAAATTTGACTATCACTAAGAACCTTCCTGTTGTGCGCCCCAGGATTCCTATAAAACACTTCTGGAGCCTGGTTCGGGACAAGAACCTCATTATCTTCTGATCAGATCAATTGGTGAGTCTATAACCCCATTCAACTAACTAAAACACTCAAAATTAGGCTAGAGCAGCAGGCAGCAAGAGCTTCAAGATCCCAGCAGCAGTCAGCCAGCAGCTTTCAGCTTCGGCCGCACTCCACCCCAGCACCAAAATGCAGACACAAAATGCTTTTTATTGACTCCCTGGAAGGGGAAGAGTCTCTCTCCTTTTTCCCCAAGGCATCATGGAAGTTATAGTCTCCCAGGATGTTCCCAACTGTAAAAAACATGGTTACTTACCAGTAACTGTTGTTCTTTGAGATGTGTTGCTCATATCCATTCCACTTAGGTGTGTGCACGCCCTTGTGCACAGTCTCCGGACAACTTTTTCCCCTAGCAGCCCCTGTAGGGGCCGGTCTTGGCGCTCTCTGGAGTGCCGCCCTCATGTGGCAGCATATAGGGCGCCGCCAGCCCCTCCCCTCCTCAGTCCCTTCTTTCTGCTGACTCCGACAGCGGGGACGGAGGGTGGGTGTGGAATGGATATGAGCAACACATCTCGAAGAACAACAGTTACTGGTAAGTAACCATGTTTTCTCCTTCGAGTGATTGCTCATATGCATTCCACTTAGGTGATTAACGAGCCATACCTGGAGGTGGGTAGGAGTCAACGGTGAGCTGCCCGCAGCACAGCTCTGCTGAAACTTGCGCCCTCCCTCGTCTGCCGGCGTAGTGCGACATGAAAGTGTGCACTGGCGACCCGGCGGTGGCTTTGCAGACGTTGTGCAAAGGTGCCCACTACGGGTGTGGCCCGGGCACTGGTTGAGGGCACTGTGATGACCTCTGAAAGTGGTGCTTCTCAGCAGCACAGAGCAGTATTTGAAGCATGGGGTGGTACGCGGGGAGACACGCTGGTGACCTTTCCACCTGGATTACCACTGTAACCAGAGGTTCGCTTCCTGGAACAGCTATGTAAGCCCCACGCAAAGCGATAGGGCTCATTACATTTCAGCCAATGTGATGATCTCACCTCCCCGCCATGTGGTTTGGAAAAAACATGGGGAGGAAATTTATCTTGATTACAACGAAAGATAGGAACCCTTCCTGGGTAGAGAGGCCAGATGTTGGCGAAGTTGGACCTTGTCCTTATAGACTACTGCATAAGGAGGCTCCAAGGTCTCCAAGGCCTTAGCGCCAGAGAAGCTTCTTGCCAAAGTGGTAGCCACCAAGGGGGGAGGCTACCTTCTGTGAAAGCATGAGCCGGGGCATAGAGACATGAGTTCAAAAAAAGGGGGCCCCGAGCATCTCGAGAAGGCCAGGTCGAGATCCCAACAAGGCACTGGGTCGCGTGCCCGCAGATAAAACTCACTGCCCTGTTGAGGCAGGTAGCTGATCTGGAGGAGCCAGAACAGGGACATCCCTTCGAGCAGCTGAAGGGAGGCCAAGATGACTGACCCGTGAATCTTCAATGAGGCCAGGACTAGGCCTTGGGCTTTAGCTGGAACAGATACTTCAGGGTTGCTTGTGCCAGCAAGAGTCTTGGCAGGATGCCCCAGAACTCTGTCCACGAGGTGGACCGTATTTACTTAACCCGATACGCAACCTGTGCGGAGGGTTCCTGCTGCCAAGCAGGGCTTGCTGGGCCTGCACCAAGCAGGCCCTCCCTCCTTCTGTCAGCAGGTCGGGGTGCAGCAGGTACCCCAGGTCCTGGGGGAGTTACCTGTCGGGGCAACCATATGGTCCAGCAGCATGCTGAACCAGTCCCGTGTTGATTAGGCTGGAGCAATCAGTAAGATGTCCGCCCCGACTTACTCTTACCTGCACAGCTGGACACCGGGTCAGGTCAGAGTGGGAGGAGACACGTACCTGAGAGTACCCGTTTAGTCGATGAGGAGTGCTTTGGAAGCGACCCAGTCTTGCTATCCTGGAGCGAGCAGAACCTTGGACACTTTGTGTCCCAGACCAACGCGACAAGGTCTAGTTGGAAAATACCCCACTTTGGGGAGAAACATAGGCATGATCTATGGATGCCAGGATCCGTCCCAGCGGGGAAAAGACAACCTGCTGAGGCGATCCACCTCGTCGCTCCTGACCCCTGGGAGGTGAGAGGCAGTTAAGCAGAGATCGTGCTGTCATGCTAACCCAATTGGGGGGGCCTTTGAGGTGTATTCAGGAGCTCCGATTACTCCCTTCTACACCAGTCTCGCGTTGGGGGTGTCATGCGGACTGGATTGGGAGGGAGGGGCATTTGTGGTGTTTGACATTAATATGTCAAAATCTTAAGGATTCATGTAAGACATGCCAAGTCAGGTACTGTCAGAAAGGTTATGATATGCTGAATATGATGATACTATTTGTGTACATGTGAAATATGTGTGAGGAAAGTAATGGAAATCTTTGATATACCTACATATCAAACTGTGCTGTAGAAGACACACCCCAGACAGAGAGGCCGCAGGACAATAGCCTGCTTAATGGCCCATCAAGTCCGTTACCGAAGCCAAAGGCCCAGGAAGAAACTAAGGGCCTACCTGAAGAGTTACCAGGATTGGCCCATGTGACTCTGGACTCCATTTGGGTTCCTGTAAAGTTCCACAGGCCACATGACCAGTGACAGAGGGTATATAAGATCAAACCACAGAAACCATTTTGTCTTTGTTCCTGTCCAGCTGCGGACACACCTCTGAATCAACACACTTTGCAACTGAACTGAAGGACTTAGACCCATCCAGGTACTGGATGTATACCAGAGGAACTATACAAGCCTGCAACTCCACAATTGTTCTAGAAACCTGATATATATGGACTTTCAAATCATTTGCATATATTTGATTGTTTTAATCCTTTAACACTTCTCTTATTGTTTGTTTTTCTTTTATTAATAAACCTTTAGTTTTAGTTACTAAAGGATTGGCTGGCAGCATGGTATTTCGGGTAAGATCCAAACTTATAGTGAACCGGTACTCATAGACTCATAGGTCAGAAGGGACCAATATGATCATCTAGTCTGACCTCCTGCACAAGGCAGGCCACAAAACCCTACCCATACACATTTATAACAACCCCGAACCCATGACAGAGTTATTGAAATCCTCAAAAGTAAGATTTGAAGACCTCAAGCTGCAGGGAATCCATCAGCAAGCGACCCATGCCCCACGCTGCAGAGGAAGGCGAAAAACCTCCGGGGCCTCTGCCAATCCGCCCCGGAGGAAAATTCCTTCCCGACCCCAAATATGGCTGATCCTTTGGGATCAGAGGGAATCTTTTAGTAAAGAGCATAGAGTTTAAATAACTGGTCTCTTTACTGGACCTAGTCAGTTTGGGAGCCAGAGACTGAAATGCAGTAAAGGGGGCTGTGTGTATTTGCACAGTGGCTTCTTGATAACCAGTGTGGGGGAATCAGAAGCACTGTTTGTGGCTGGTTGGGAAGTCTGACTGCAGTGTCACCCACCAGTGCTGGAAAAATTCGCTCTCCTTTTACAGCCTGCCCTGACCCTGGCATTATCAGTGGGCTACCCTGGGCATGGACGGGTCACACGTGCCTCGCTGTGAAAACCAACGGATGGGGGGCTTTCTTGCAGAGGGTCGAGGAGTGTGCTCCTCCCCTCCTTTGCGCTGATGTGCCGGCACCTGTACCTTGACCAACGGAAACAGTCCCTGAACGGGACGCCTCGCAAGACCTTCACCAGTGCAGGGAGGCTAGCACGGGTAGGGAATCTATTGGGTGGCTGTTTGGTGCCTATTTCGAGGCCACCTACTCTGAAGCAATCTGAGTCTCCGGCGGCCCAGTGTTGCTACATATGTGCAAGCTGCCATGGGACCTAATAACTGTAGGCAGTGTCCTAGATGCTGTCGTGGACATTGGTGCAGCTGGGGGACGGTATGGACCATAGCCTCGAAATTCGGCTGGGGCGGGAAGGCTCTGGCCTGGGAAGCGCTCGCCAATGAGTAATGCCAGCCTGCTGCACATGGAGCAGGAGTAAGAGAGGGGGGCACGGTCTCCCATACTCAGGACCGGGATGTGTCCCATGCCATCCAGACAACTCGGCAAGGGAATATCTGCGTACGCTTATGTCTCAGGTGGGCAGCCACTACGACTCTGCATCTTGCTGGTCACAGGTAGATATGAACTAGGAGCTGCCATAAGCCCCCATTCCTGTCCCTACGTGTAAAGGGTTAGAAGGCCTTGGCATGTAGAGCCTCAGAGAGCCAAGTATGGCCCCGGAGTCCCTTAGACCATGGAGCTTCACAGTGGTCCGATCAGAGAGGAAGACCAACCCATCATAGGGGAAGCCCTGAACGATCACTGCCTCTCCTAAGACAGGCCCAAGGATTGCAGCTATGAACGCCTTGTCGTGGCAATGGCAGAGCCTATGGCCTTAGCTGCTGAATCAGCTGCATTCCTGAATGTCAAGGGTGCTGCCCCAGCACCATGAATCGCTCATCCAGAGCAGTGGTGTCTGTGCCCTGGCCCCGTGGCAGGGTCTTAGCAGACCGCCTGAGGTCGTTTTACAGTGAAATCCCTATCCACCCTAGAGGGCTGATGGTTGGCAAACCTGACCTACAGGGTTGCCGTGGACACCGAGCCGGGACACGGCACCCTGAATCCAAGGGCCGGGTCTTGAGTAATCAACAGCCTGGATCTTTCGGCCGGGACATGACACTTCCCCCCTGACACTTCCCCCCTGTAGAGGCGACAAGTGGGAGGGGGCAGCGGGTTCCATAGGGCCTCATTCCCTCAAGAGTCCAATCGTGGACCCGTAGGACCACCCACACTAGGGCTGCCACCGCCAGCCCACTGAAGCAGGCAACCTTGGCCTCCAGTGAGAGGTCACCCTCCTGAACAGCTCCCAGTGCGCCCTGAAACCTTCCAGTGGTGCCACGCAATCCCGGAAGACTGCCCCTCCCGGGCAGGAGGAAGAGGACTTCCACGGCACATCCTGTGGGTGCTCCCGGCACAACAAAGGAGTGCACCCACAGGGGGTTTCGCCATGGGATCCGACTCCTTGTCCAAGGAGCGGAGTCCCTGCCCCAACCTGTGCCAGGAGTGCAGACCACATCCCCTCTGTATGAGATGGGCAGCCCCGGTCCCATCTGGATGGCCATGGGGGCCAACAAGGCTGCCATTGCCTCTGGGGCTAATGCAGGCCGACCATGTTCCCCCTCCCCCTGTTGTGGGACTCTGAGCCACCACACCCGTGGGCCCTGGCTGTCCCGCATCATGGGTGCCACGCCTTGCCGGGGACCGTCCCCCGCCTCTCACAGCGTGGAGGATGACAAGAACCGCCTCCCCCACCACAAGCGGTGGGGATGGGAGGAGATGTGCTCTGGGGAGCTCCCAGCACTGATGTGCTGCCTTGGCACCGAGGGCTCCACAGTGTCGCTCACCCCCTGGTGATCGGGTCCGGCGCCGCCCCAATCCCCGTGGTGCTGAGCCTGCCATGAGCACCCTTGGCAGTGGTCTCTGCTTAGCGACCAGGGTCCGCACCACCTCTGTGTGGGTGGACCCCTTGTTACCGAGGCGGACTCCCCGGCCCCACGCCTGCCCCAGTGCGGGGTGGGGTGGGGGGAGATCCCTTTGCACTGAGCCCTGCAGTGGCACAGGTGTGGGGGTCCTGCCTTCTCCTGTTTTTTTTTTTTTTTTTTGCTTTGCCGCTGCTGGCTTGCCCCCCTTTTTGGTAGCGGGAGGAGGGGACCCACAGCCCCACTTTCAGCAGAGCGGCACCAGGTCCTGTGCCGTGCCTCAGCACACGGGGAGGATGGGAGGGGTGCCGATGACTACCCTGCAGTGCCGGGTCCTGCTGCAGCACCGAGTCCATTCCGTGCCGTGCCCCAGAGTGGGGGCAGGCCCCCCAGCTCCGGACACCGTGGCGACACCGGGTCCTGCGGCAGTACCGGGACTCGCGCCGCATTCCAGAGAGGGGTGGACCCCTAGCGCCGGGTGCTGCGGCGACCCCTGCACTGATGCTGCCTCTCGGTGCCAGGGAAGGGAACCTGCAGTGCCACCCCCAGTGGAGCGGCACGGGGTCCCGTTCTGCGCCCCAGAGTGGAGGCGGACCCCCTGGTGCTGAGAACTCTGGCGGCACCGGGTCTCACCCCACGGTGCCAGCAGGAGGGAACCCCGGAGCGCCGCCGACCCTTTGGTGCTGCTACCTTTCAATGGTGAGCGGGAGTCCCCCGGTGGCCGAGTCCTCTCCTCGGTGCCGAGCAACTTTCTCTTGGCGCCGAGTGCTCCACGGAAACCGAGGTCCTGCTGTGCGACAGTGCCGGGTCCGTCCTGGGGGAGCGTCTTACTTACCCCCGTTGCCGTCCAGCGGGAGATTGCTTCCCCGTACCGCGGGTCTCCACTGCTCTTCCGGGGGACCCAACATGGGCTTGCCCTGGGGCACTGGCCCCTTCTCCCTCAGCAGAGGGAAAGGGGGGTGGAGGCGGCGTAAGCAGGCCGACAAGGCTCTTGCTGCCAAAAAGCCTCCGGTGCCGACGGCGTTGGCAGGGGCACTCTCCCACTCCCAGGAGTCGGGGGTGGCTCCCTGCAGGGGAATGCAGGCTCCAGAGAGGGCACGATGGGCTGCGGCTGGTGCATCCCCGCCCTCGACCCTGCCCGAACCCACGGTGCAGGGGAGTGTCCACACTCCACGCACTGCTCTTCCTCTTCGGCACCAGGGGTGCTGCTCAGTGCCGAGTCAAGCCTGGCGCTGGCGGGGAACGGCTCGACGGTGTCATTTCCCCTTCCCCCCCCCACGCTCAAGGCACTGATGGGGGGATGTCTTAAATCCAGGTGGCTGGGACATGCCTTCCTGCAGCCAGCACAGGGTTTGAACCCCGGCGAGCCCAGCATAGCCGGGTTGCCCAGAGCCATAAGGCCCTTTTCTACACTAACTAAAGGTCCTTATCTAACTGAAAACTAACTTAGTTCAGAGTGAACTGCTATCTAACTACTTACATTAGGGAAGAAAGCCTTGTAAGGAGCAAGAGTTGTTCCCGACGACCGTCACAGGCGGAAAGAAGGAACTGAAGAGGGGAGGGGCTGGTGGCGCCCTATATACCGCCGCATGACAGTGGCACTCCAGGGGGCGCCGAGACCGGCCCCTACAGGGGGTTGCTAGGGAAAAAGTTCTACGGAGACCGTGCACGAGGGCGCGCACACACCTAAGTGCAATGCATATGAGCAATCACTCGAAGGAGAAGCAGTGTTACTGTATAGCTGTTAATCACTGCTGGGCCCAACCCGAGAGGTGGCTTGTCTTAGTGATGGGTGAAATGATTCCTCTGTACTCTGTGCGAGTGAGGAAGTTGCAAAGCGTAGTTTGTGAAAGGCAGTGGGAGCCTTTGAGATAGAAGATAATCTATAACTTAGGGAGGTCAGAGGCACCAGCTATACTTTCTGTTCATTTGCTTCTTAAGGCTTCTTATGATCTTTGGCATCAATCTTGCAAACTTTCCCCCTCACTCAGAATCTCTGTCTCCCATGATTCCCAATGGGGAAGTCAAGATGGTCACAGTGTCTTTACAGCATGTGCAAGTGCAGCTGTCCCTAAGAAAGGTGGCCACCCTCTCCTACTGTTTCCAGTGGGACCGAAGCCAGGCTGTCCTTAGGGAAGATGGCTGCCTCTGTGCTCCACATCTGGCAACTGGACAGGAAATGGAGGGTATGGGGGGAAGTGGGGGCAGACCGAGATGGAGGAGTATGGGGGAATATGAGGATAGGGATATAAATATGGTGGCAGGGGACAGGTGGGACCAGGAGACAGTGGGGGAGATGGAGAGGAACAGAAAGACAGTTCCCTAAACTCAGGGGTTAGGTGAGTGTGAAGGGAGCCCCCCCCCACCCAGTAGCCAGGAGGGAGAGATGGTGAGGCTGTTCTATTTTGTATTAATGGCCTGAAATGCTCATGAGTAGGGATAGGTGGATTCCCCTAAAAAGGCCCTGGGATAAACCTGCTGTCTCCTTACTGGGTACTGGTAACCACCACTCTAACATCCAGCCCACACAGGGCTCCATAATCCTCAGCACAGGGAAGAACAGGTCTTAGGGAGACCCCCCGCTATGGCCAGGCCAGAATCTGGAAACAGGCTGTGGTAAGAGCCACTCAGGGAGCCTGGGCCACTGTGGGGAGCCCCAGACCCTCCACCTGCCCTTGGCGGGTGGGTGGGGTACCCAAGAGCAGCTCCCAGCCCGGGTCTATGCCCCCCAGGACTGCCCCTGGGGGCTGGATTAAGAGGTAATAACATAGAATCATGGAATATTAGAGTTGGAAGGGACCTCAGGAGGTATCTAGTCCAACCCCCTGATCAAAGCAAGGCTAACTTCAGCTAAATAGACATCTTCAGAAGATGGTCCATTAAAAGACATTACCTCACCCACCTTGTGTCTCTAAAGCCTAAAGATGTGACACTAATTTACCTCGATTTCAGTAAGGCGTTTGACACGGTTCCGCATGG
>ML675661.1:0-17833 GCA_007922155.1 Mesoclemmys tuberculata | reverse complement strand
ACCCAAAAAAGATTTCTCTGCAGTAACTCAGTTCCCATCCCATCCCAGTCTATCGAGGACCAGGTTCAGATCCCACGGAAGCACCGGGTCACGGACTTGCGGGTAGAGCCTCTCGACCCCCCTGAGAAACCTCACCGACATGTGGTGGGAGAACAGGGACAGCCCACCCATAGGCTGATGGAAAGCTGAGATGGCCGCTAGGTGCACCCTGAGGGAGACTAGCGCTAACCGCTGCAGCCTAAGCTGCAGCAGGTAATCGAGGACCGCCTACACGGGGGACGTACCGGGGGTTACGCCCCGCAACTCCGCCCAGCAGGTGAATCTCCACCACTTGGCCCTGTAGGCAATCTGCGTGGAGGTCCTCCTGCTTCCCAGCAGCACACGTTGGACCTGCTCCGAGCAGGTTCTCTCCTCCTCCTTCAGCCAGAGAGCCTCCAGGCCGTCAGGTGCAGGGAGTCCAGGCTGGGATGCAGCAGGCGGCTATGGTCCTGGGAGAGCAGGTCCAGTCTCCTCAGGAGCTCGATCGGCGGGGCGACCGACAGGTCCTGCAGCAGGCTGTACCAGTACTGCCTTGGCCTCGCTGGGGCGATCAGTATCACATCCGCTCTGTCCCTCTTGATCTTCAACAGGACTCTGGGCAGGAGCGAGAAGGGGGGGGGGGAACGCGTATATGAGATTCCCCGTCTAATCGATAAGGAACGCGTCGGAAAGGGAGCCCGGCTCGCGACCCTGGAGCGAGCGGAACCTTGGGCACTTCGTGTTCCAAGATGATGCGAACAGGTCCAGTCGGGGAACACCCCACTCGCGGAAAATCCAGGCCGCTACCTCCGGATGCAGCGACCAGTCGTGTTGGGGTAGAAACGACCTGCTGAGGCGGTCCTCCTCGTCGTTCCTGACCCCGGGAAGGTGAGAGCGGTTAAACAGAAATTGTACCTCACCGCCAAGTCCCAAAGACAAAGCACTTCCTGGCACAGAGCCGAGGAGCGCGCTCCCCCCTGCTTGCTTGTTCATGTAGAACATCGCTGCAGTATTGTCTGTCAGGACCCGTACCACTTTCCCCAATAAAGAATGGCGAAACACTTTGCAAGCCAGTCTGACTGCCCTCAGTTCCTTGACATTGATGTGGAGAGCAGTCTCTCCCTGGGACCAACGTCCCTGAGTGGTCAGACCACCGGTGATGTGAAATCCCCACCCCAGGTCTGATGCGTCCGAGATCAGAGTGACCGAGGGGGTGAGGGTCGTGAAGGGATCCCCCTCCAACACTGTCCCGGGGTCTAGCCACCAGTTCAGTGACCCCAACACCGCGGGGGGCACCGTAACCACCCTGTTCAGAGAGTGCCTGCTGGGCACGTATACCTTGGCCAACCAACCTTGGAGGGGCCTAAGCCTGAGGCGGGCCAACCTCACCACATAGGTGCACGAGGCCATGTGGCCTAACAGCTGCAGGCACTGCCTGGCTGTCGTCGTGGGGCACCTCTGAAGCTGCGATATGATCGCTGCCATGGCCTCGAACCTCGAGCGTGGGAGGGAGGTTTTGGCCCGCACCGAGTCTAGGGATGCCCCTATAAACTCTATGCGCTGTACCGGGAACAGCATCGACTCGTTGATGAGCAGCCCCAGAGTATGGCAAGTGGTCTGGATGAAGGAGACCGCCTCGCGCACCTGCGACTTGGTCTTGTCCCTGATCAACCAGTCGTCCAGGTAGGGAAATATCTGGACCCCCCTGCGCCTCAGGAAGGCTGCCACCACTGCCATACATTTGGTAAACACTCTGGGGGAGGAAAACAAGCCAAAGGGCAAGGCTGTAAATTAGTAGTGGGCACCAGCTACCATAAACCTTAGGTACCGCCTGTGGGCAGGAAGGATGGAGACGTGGAAGTACGCATCCTTCAGATCGAGGGCGGCAAACCAATCTCCTGGGTTCAATACGGGAATGATGGACGCTAGGGACACCATACGAAAATTTTACTTCCTTATGAACCTGCGCAGGACCAGCATGGGCCTGAGGCCCCCCTTGGCTTTGGGGACGAGGAAGTACCTCGAGTAAAAGCCGTTCCCCACCTCGAGTGGCGGAACCGCTTCTACGGCACCCTTGAGCAGGAGGGAGCGAACCTCATGAAGGAGTAATTGTTCGTAAGATGGGTCCCTGAAGAGGGACAGAGAGAGGGTAAATGGGGGGGGGGCGCCACCAGTTGTAGGGAGTAACCCCAGTGCACGGTTCTGAGGACCCAGCGGTCCAATGTGATAGCCCGCCACAGGCCGAGGTAGGGTCTTAGCCTGTCCTGGAAAGGCGGGGGGGAACCCAGGGAACGAAAGACGGTGCCACCCTCGGGCACACCGTCAAAAGGTACGTTTCCCTTTAGAGCTCTAAGGGGGTCCTCTCCGGGAAGAACCGGACCACGCTGTGCGGTCGCGCTGTCCAGAGCCCCTGTTCCTGTCCCTGCCCCTCGCAGAGGGGGAAAGGCCTAGGCGTTGGCCTAGGTTGCTGCCGCTGCCGCTGTGGTGGCTGATGCAGCTGCCGGCGGGTTTTAATCAGGCCGCCTGAGGGGTATAAAGACCCTAGGAGCGCAGCGTTGCCCTTGAGTCCTTCAGGGTGTGCAGCTTCTCATCCATCCTCTCGGAGAAGAGGGCGGTTCCATCAAAGGGCAAGTCTTGAATAGAATGCTGCACTTCCTGAGACAGGTCCGTGGATTGCAGCCATGCTGCGCGTCGCATGGCGATGGCGGAGGCCATCACCCTACTGGCCATGACCGCAGCGTCAGAGGCAGTCTGAAGGGCTGCACTGGCCACAGTCACTCCTTCCTCCAGGACCGCGGCGAAGTCCGCAGCCTGGTCCTGGTGCAGGGACTCTGCAAACCTTCGCAGCGAGTCCCACAAGTTCAGGTTATATCTGCCCAAGAGGGCCTGATGGTTAGCCACCCTGAATTGGACCGCCCCCATAGAGTAGACGTTCCTGCCAAAAAGGTCCAATCTCCTACCCTCCTTTTTTTTAGGGGAGGCGCTCTGAGCCCCCGGCCTGTCCTTCTGGTTGGCAGCGTCCACAACCAGAGTACCGGGAGCAGGGTGAGTATACAAGTATTTGTGCCCCTTGGCTGGCACGTAATACTTCTCGGTGCCCTTAGACGTGGGGGCGATCGAGGAAGGAGTCTGCCAAACAGCCTTATCCAGGCGCAGTACCCTTTCGTGGACGGGGAGGGCCACCCTGGACGGTCCCTGAGTCCCCACACGCCCGAAGAGGGGGTCCACTTCTTCTTCCAGAACCTTGACCTCCAGGCCAAGGTTCGAGGACAGTCGCTTCAGGAGCTCCTGGTGAGCCCTGAAGTCTATAAGAGGGGTCCCCTGGTCCCTGATGGCCGCCTCGTCCGGCGACGAAGAATAGGACGGGTGGCGGGGTCTAGTAGAGGGGCCCTCCCCAGGGTCCTCCTCATCTCCCAAGGAGCGGTCACCCTCCTGCACCGAAGGTGCCTGTTGGGAAGGTACTTGGGTGACCGAGGCAGGGGCTGACGCAGTTCCCTGCCCCATCTGAGCTGCCCACGGACCCCACATTGACCACTGCCAGGGGCGCTGGGGCCAGCTCAGGTGTGGCACCGGTGCCGAGGGCAACGCCAGTGCCGCCGCAAGTGTCGGTGCCGGCTGCGGTGCTGGTGCCGGCTGCAGTACCTGTTCCTGGTGTCGGGTCCGGGATCCTGAGCCAGGAGATCGATGCCAGCGACGATGCCAGGAAGAGATGCTCCGGGACCCGCCATGCGATGTTCCCGAGGAGCGACGTCGTCTGTGGTGCCGACAGGGCGACGCTGATGCTGACGAGGACCGGTACCGGAAGAGGGACGACTTGCAATGCTTCTTCCTTGGAGCTGGGGAGCAGTGCCGAGAACACCGTCTCGGTGCCGGACTGGAACTCGAAGTCGAAGAGCGGTGCTGCGACCTGGAGCGGTGCCGCGACGCCTTGTCCGAAGACGAAGAGGGAGAGGAGCCTCCGAGCACGACTCCCCGGCATCGGGTGGTGGGCGGCCTATCCTCCGGTGCCGGGGCCGCCCACCCTTCGGGGACACAGGCCCTGACTCTCTCAGCAGAGAGAGGGCCGGAGGCATGGGCAAGGCCAACAAGGCTCGAGCCGCCTCGAACACCTCCGGCGTGGAAGGGTCCTGTACAAGGGGTCCCCCGCTCCCAGGAGTCAGGGGAACCTCTCTGGCTGGTGCCGGTGCCGGAGCAGGCGGCACATCGGAGAGCGGAAGCACCTCCGGGCTCGACCCCGGCCGCTCCTGCGGTGCGGGGGAGCACAGCAAGCACGGACGGCGCTTCTTTTTCTTCGGCACCAGGCCCTCCGGTGCCGGCGGTGCACTCCGCACCGAGGACACACTCGGTGCTGAGGTGGTCCGCGACGGCTCAGACGCCGGGCTCAACATGGACTCCATCAAAAATGCCTTCAGCCTCACTTCTCTTTCTTTTTGAGTCCAAGGCTTGAAGGATTTACAAATATGGCACCGGACCCTACGGTGCTGTTCCCCCCAAGCACCTCAAACAACGGTCATGGGGGTCGCTGACGGGAAAAACCTTCCCGCAGCCAGCACAGGGTTTAAACCCCAGCGAGCCCAGCATAGCCGGGTCGCCTAGAGCCCGAAGGCTCTCATACTTCTAACTAAAAACCTTAACTAACTATAAAACTAACTAAGTTCAGGGCGAACTGCTAACTAACTACTCACTTTTGCAAGGAAGAAACCTGCAAGGAGCAAGGGTTGCTCCGAACTGGCCGTCACGGGCGGAAAGAAGGAACTGAGGAGGGGAGGGGCCGGCAGCGCACTATGTACCGCCGCATGAGGGCGGCACTCCAGGGGGGCGCTGGAGCCAGCCCCTACAGGGGGCTGCTAGGGAAAAAGTTCTCCGAGAGCCGTGCACGAGGGCGCGCACACACCTAAGTGGAATGCATATGAGCAATCACTCGAAGGAGAACTCTCTAATCTGTTTTGTTGTCATTCCTTGTATGCAGTGTTTTAGCTGTATAGATCCCAAGATATTAGAGAAACAATGTGGGTGAGGTAGTATCTTTTATTGGACCAACTTCTGTCAGTGTGAGAGACAAGCTTGCGAGCTACATGGAGCTTTTCTTCAGATCTGGGAACTTAGGGCTTGTCTTCACGTACAGGGGTGCAGCTGCATTGGCGCTTCTCCCATCGGCATAATTAATCCAGCTCCCGAAGAGGCACTAGCTATGTTGATGAGTGAACTTCTCCCATCTACATAGCACTGTCTGCACAGGGCGTTAGGCTGGCATAACTTCACAGTTACATCGATATAGGGCTGTAATGGAGGAGAACTGAGAAGTCAAACACAGTGGCTGTTTTCTGAAAAGGGCTCAGCCACAGTAATGGGGTGTTTTGTCTTTCATCATTTTCCTGTGTGAGTTCCTTGGGGTAACTGTCTGGTTTCATCCCCGTAGTTGCTTTGGGACATTCAGTGCACTGGATGCCGTACATCACATTATGATAAGCCTGTGTAGGGCCCATGGATCTTGAAAAGCGTGTTGTGGGGTGTGTTGATCATTGTAGCAGGGGAGATGTGTCTGCAGGTTTTGTATCTGTTGTTCAGGCAGGGGCTGGTTCTGCTTTGAGTTGGTGTGCCCTGGCCTGTGGGGAGCTTGCTTCTGATAACGAGCTTCTAGAAGTTGGCGGGGGGGTTGACCAGAAGAGGGAATTCAGGGGAGATTTATTTCACGATAGGTCTCCACAAGCATGGCTTGTAGCTCCAGTGTAGGGTGGTAGGTGACAACTAGGGGTGTGTGGTCAGAGGGGTTCTATTCCTTCTGGAAGAGTGGTGTGGCCAGATATGATAGCTGTGCCTGGGTTCCCTTGTCTGCGTGTGTGGCAGGTATAATAGGCAGGGGAGGCCTGGCACTGCCACTGCCAACCCACCACCAGATGCCTGGGCCCCGCCTCGTCCCCTCCCTGCTAGGAGTGGGCTTCTGCTGGAATTTTTGCTTATTTATTACGTGCTAGGCAGGCTACTGGGCAGTGGAGAAGGCGGTATCTGCTGCTCAGCTTCCCAGGTTCCTGGGACTCCCCAGGGAGATCACTGATGAACCCGGGAAGCTGAGTAGCAGATGACATCACCTGAGCCACCCGGTAACCTGCATGACACATAATAAATAAATGTGGCTCAGGGGAGGGGTGGAGAGCGTAGGCGGCAGGGGCCTCAGGGGAAAGGTGGGTGTGGAAAACAGGACTGGATGGAGTGGGGGGGAGAAGAGGAGGAATGCATCTGGCAAGCCAGAGTGGGGAGCGAGCAGGGAAGGGAAAAGGAGAGGAGGGACGAAAATGGCAAAGAGGGAGGGAGGTTGAATTGGGGTAGGGGGTAATGTTTGGGATGGAGTCTGGACGGGAGGCTGAAGTGGGACAGGGAAGTAGCCTCCCCACTCGCCACCCATGCTTGTCTGTGCATCTTGGAAGGCCTGTAGAAAGTCCTTGGGGTGTGTTCCTGGGGGATGACTTTGCAGACTAATCACTCACGAGCCCAAGAGCTGTCAGACTCTCTAATTACTCCCATGTCTAACATGCTTTCTCTTTCTGTACAGGTTTGTTCCTATAACTTGCTGGTGGCCCTGGAGGGTCTGCTGGAGGGTGGCTGGGTCCTTGTGTAATGATTTTGTGTGAGCAAGTGTGTCTTCCTTGGCTGTTCAGCCCCAGAGCTTTCTGCAGCCACAGGAGGTTGCCGATGGTGGAGGTGGATCTGAACACCTCGCGCTGCTGGGAGCACCAGGAGATGGGTCTCATCTTCCTCCAAGAGCAGCCTTGCAGAGGAAGAGCAAGTCCCGTCCCTCCCCAGCCCAGCCAGGACTAGCAGCTAGAAGCCCCTGGCTGGGGCACTCCCAGCAGCATGGGGAGATCAGTCCCATCTACATGAACCTCCCGAGGCTGCAGGAAGCTCTGGGGCTGTTGGCACAGCAGAAGTGAGTGTGGGAATCCTGCAAGCCCCCTACCACAGCTTTGCAACACCCCCACAGCCCTACTTTTGGGTGAGGCCCCTCATAGTTATAAAACAGTGACATTTCAGGAACAAACCATCCCGATGTGCAGAAAGAATAGCAAGTGTGGTAGGCGACCAGCTTGGCTTAACAAAGAAGTCATTGGTGAGCTTAAACATAAAAAACAACCCTACAAGAAGTGGCAGTTTGGTCAGATAACGAGAGAGGATTATAAAAATACTGCTCTAACATGCAGGAATGAAATCAGGAAGCCCAAGAAATGGTGTGTGCGCGCCCTCGTGCACAGTTCCCGGACAACTTTTTCCACTGGCAATCTCTGTAGGGGCCGGCTCTGGCGCCCCCTGGAGTGCTGCGCTCATGCTGTGGTATATAGGGCGCCGCCGGCCATGCGGACCCTCAGTCCCTTCTTTCTTTCGACTCCGACAGCGGGGACGGAGGGTGTGTGTGGAATGGATATGAGCAACACATCTCGAAGAAAACAGTTACTTACCAGTAACTGTTGTTCTTCGAGATGTGTTGCTCATATCCATTCCACTTAGGTGTGTGCGCGCGCCCTCATGCACGGCCCTCGGAGAACTTCTTCCACTAACAGCCCATGTAGGGGCCGGCTCCGGCGCCCCCTGGAGTGCCGCCCTCATGCGGTGGCATATAGGATGCTGCTGTCCCCTCCCCTCCTCAGTCGCTTCTTTCTGCCGACTCCGACAGTGGGGATGGAGGGTGGGTGTGGAATGGATATGAGCAACACATCTCGAAGAACAACAGTTACTGGTAAGTAACTGTTTTCTCCTTCGAGTGATTGCTCGTATGCATTCCACTTAGGTGATTAACAAGCCATACCTGGAGGTGGGTAGGAGTCATCGGCGAGCTGCCCTCAGCATGGCTCTGCCAACTTGCGTGTTATCCCTGGACTGCTGGATGAAAGCGTAGTGCGCGGTAAAGGTGTGCACTGAACACCAGGTGGCAGCCCTGCAGATGTCATCCAGGGGGACCCTTTCCAGGAAGGCCACCGACGCGGCCAGGGCCCTCGTCGAGTGCGCTGTCACCACTCAGGGAAGCTGGACGCCTGCACGCTCATAGCAGAGCCGGATGCAGGCGGTGATCCACTTCGCGATGCACTGGACGAAGACCAGGGAACCCCTCATCCTCTCTGCCACCGCGACGAAGAGCTGCGTGGTCTTTCAGAACGGCCTCATCCTGTCTAGGTAGAACACCAGCGCCCTCCTTACGTCGAGGGTGTGTAGTCTCCTCTTGTCCTCGGACCCGTGTGGTTTAGGAAAAAAAATGGGGAGGAAAATATCTTGGTTACAATGGAACCGAGAGACCTCCGTAGGCAGGAACGCTGGGTGAGGCCTCAGCTGTACCTTATCCCTGAAGAACACGGTATAGGGGGGCTCCGAGGTCAAAGCTCTCAGCTCAGAGACCCTCCTAGCCGAGGTAATGGCCATGAGGAAGGCCACATTCCAGGACAGGATCAGCAGGGGGCAGGTGGCCAAGGGCTCAAAGGGGGGCCCCGTCAGTCTATCGAGGACCAGGTTCAGATCCCACGGAGGCACCGGGTCACGGACCTGTGGGTAGAGCCTCTCGACCCCCCTGAGGAACCTCACTGATATGGGGTGGACCCTCAGGTGCACCCTGAGGGAGGCTAGCGCTAGCCCCTGCAGCCGAAGCTGCAGCAGGTAATCGAGGACAGCCTGCATGGGGGACGTACCGGGGGTTACGCCCCGCGACTCCGCCGCGCAGGTGAACCTCCTCCACTTGGCCCTGTAGGCTATCTGTGTGGAGGGCCTCCTGCTTCCCAGCAGCACGCGTTGGACCTGCTCCGAGTAGGTTCTCTCCTCCTCGGTCAGCCAGAGATTCTCCAGGCCGTCAGGTGCAGGGAGTCCAGGCTGGGATGCAGCAGGCAACCGTGGTCCAGGAAGATCAGGTCCGGCCTCCTCGGGAGCTCGATCGGTGGGGCGACAGAGAGGTCCTGCAGTAAGATAAACCAATACTGCCTTGGCCACGCTGGGGCGATCAGTATCACATCCACTCTGTCCCTCTTGATCTTCAACAGGACCCTGGGCAGGAGCGGGAAGGGGGGAAACGTGTACATGAGGGTCCCCGTCCATTCGATGAGGAACGCGTCGGAGAGGGAGCCCGGCTCGCGACCCCGGAGCGAGTAAAACCTCGGGCACTTCATGTTCCAGGACGATGCGAACAGGTCTAGTCGGGGAACACCCCACTCGCAGAAAATCCTGGCCACTACCTCCGGATGCAATGACCAGTCGTGTTGGGGGAGGAACGACCTGCTGAGGCGGTCCGCCTCGTCATTCCTGACCCCCGAGAGGTGAAAGGCGGTTAAACAGAAATCGTACCTCACCGCCAAGTCCCAAAGATGAAGCGCCTCCTGGAACAGAGCCGAGGAGCGCGCTGCCCCCTGCTTGTTGATGTAGAACATTGCTGCGGTATTGTCCGTCAGCACCTGTACCGTTTTCCCCAATAAAGAGTGGCGAAACACTTTGCAAGCCAGTCTGACTGCCCTCAGTTCCTTGACATTGATGTGGAGGGCAGTCTCTCCCTGGGACCAGCGTCCCTGTGTGGTCAGACCACCGGTGATGTGAAATCCCCACCCCAGGTCCGAAGCATCTGTGATCAGAGTTACCGAGGGGGTGAGGGCTCGGAAGGGAACCCCTTCAAGCACTGTCCCGGGGTCCAGCCACCAGTTCAGTGACCCCAACACCGCGGGGGGCACCGTAACCACCCTGTCCAGAGTGTGCCTGCTGGGCACATATACCGTGGACAACCAACCCTGGAGGGGCCTGAGCCTGAGGCGGGCCAACCTCACCACATAGGTGCACGAGGCCATGTGGCCCAACAGCTGCAGACACTGCCTGGCTGTCGTCGTGGGGCACCTCTGAAGCTGCGATATAATCGTTGCCATGGCCTCGAACCTCGAGCGTGGGAGAGAGGCTCTGGCTCGCACCGAGTCTAGGGATGCCCCTATGAACTCTATGCGCTGTACCGGCGACAGCGTCGATTTCTGCTCGTTGATGAGCAGCCCCAGAGCATGGCAAGTGGCCTGGACGAAGGAGACCGCCTCGCACACCTGTGACTTGGTCTTGCCCCTTATCAACCAGTCGTCCAGGAAGGGAAATATATGGACCCCCCTGCGCCTCAGGAAGGCCGCCACTACTGCCATACATTTGGTAAAGACTCTGGGGGAGGAAAACAGGCCAAAGGGCAAGGCCGTAAACTGGTAGTGGGCACCAGCTACCATAAACCTTAGGAACCGCCTGTGGGCAGGAAGGATGGAGACGTGGAAGTACGCATCCTTCAAGTCGAAGGCGGAAAACCAATCCCCTGGGTTCAGGACGGAAATGATGGACGCTAGGGACACCATGCGAAACTTTAGCTTCCTTATGAACCTGTTGAACCTGCGCAGGTCCAGTATAGGCCTGAGGTCTGCCTTGGCTTTGGGAACGAGGAAGTATCTCGAGTAGAATCTCTTCCCCACCTCGAGCGGCGGAACCACTTCTATAGCCCCTTGAGCAAGAGGGAGTGGACCTCCTGAAGGAGTAATTGCTCGTAAGAGGGGTCCCTGAAGAGGGATGGGGGGGGGAGATGAGGAAGGTGGGAAAGCCACCAGCTGCAGGGTGTAACCCCGGCACACGGTTCTGAGGACCCAGCGGTCCAATGTGATAACCCGCCACAGGCTGAGGTAGGGCCTTAACCTGTCCTGGAAAGGCGGGGGGGAACCCAGGGAACGGGAGACGGTGCCACTCTCGGGTGCACCGTCAAAAGTTGCGCTTCCCTTTGAAGCCCTGGGAGGGTCCTCTTTGGGAAAAGTTGGACGACGCGGTGCGGTTGCGCCGCCCAGAACCCCTGTTCCTATCCCTACCCCTCGCGGGGGGGAAAGGCCTAGGTTGCTGCCACTGCCACTGTGGCAGCTGCTGCAGCTGCTGGCGGGCCTGTAACCTTGCCGCCTGAGGGGTATAGAGACCCAAGGAGTGCAGCGTTGCCCGTGAGTCTTTCAGGGCGTGCTTCTTCTCATCCGTCCTCTCCGAGAAGAGGGCGGCTTCATCAAATGGCATGTCCTGGATGGAGTGCTGCACCTCCTAGGACAGGCCCGTGGATTGCAACCATGCTGCACGTTGCATGGCGACGGCAGAAGCCATCACCCTGCTGGCCGTGTCTGCAGCGTCAGAGGCAGTCTGAAGGGCTGCACTGGCCACAGTCACTCCTTCCTCCAGGACCGCGGCGAAGTCCGCAGCCTGGTCCTGGTGCAGGGACTCTGCAAACCTTCGCAGCGAGTCCCACAAGTTCAGGTTATATCTGCCCAAGAGGGCCTGATGGTTAGCCACCCTGAATTGGACCGCCCCCATAGAGTAGACGTTCCTGCCAAAAAGGTCCAATCTCCTACCCTCCTTGTTCTTGGGGGAGGCGCTCTGAGCCCCCTGCCTATCCTTCTGGTTGGCCGCGTCCACAACCAGAGTACCTGGGGCAGGGTGCGTATACAAGTACTCGTGCCCCTTGGCTGGCATATAGTACTTCTTCTCGGTGCCCTTGGAGGTTGGGGCGACCGAGGAAGGGGTCTGCCAAATGGCCTTAGCCAGGCTCAGGACCCTCTCATGAACGGGGAGAGCTACCCTAGATGGTCCTTGTGTTCCCACACGCCTGAAGAGGGGGTCCACCTCTTCCTCCAGAACCTTAACCTCCAGGCCAAGATTCGAGGTAACCCGCTTCAGGAGCTCCTGGTGAGCCCTGAAGTCAATAAGAGGGGCCCCCTGGTCCCTGACGGCCGCCTCGTCCGGCGACGATGAGTAGGATGGGTGTTGGGGTCCAGTAGAGGGGCCCTCTCCAGGGTCCTCCTCCTCCGAGAAGTGGTTACCCTCCTGCACCAAAGGTGCCTGTTGGGGAGGTAACTGTGTCACAGAGGCAGGGGCCGACATAGCTCCCTGCACCATCTGGGCCGCCCACGGGCCCCAAAATGTCCACTGCCAGGGGGGCTAGGGCCAACCCGGTGGCGGCACCGGTGCCGAGGGCGTTGCCAGTGCCGAACGCAGTGTCGGTGCCAAAGGCTGTGCCGACGCCCAGGCCGGTGCCTCCTCCTGGCGTTGGGTCCAGGATCCCGAGCGGGGAGATTGGTGCTGGCGGTGACGCCGGGAAGAGCCGCTCTGGGACCCGCTGACTGATGATCCCAAAAGGCGGGGCGACTCAAAAGACAACGATGAACAGTACCGGGAGAGGGAAGACTTACGCCACCTCTTCCTGGACCCTAGGGAACGGTACCGAGAGTGCAGTCTTGGTGCCGGACTAGAGCTTGACGACGAAGAGCGGTGCTGCCTGGACAATCTGGAGCGGTGCCGCTCAGAAGATGAAGAAGGAGAGGAGCTGCCCATCTTGACTCTCCGGCGTCGAGTGGTGGGCAGCCAATCCTTCAGTGCCGGGGCCGCCCACCCTTCAGGGACACCCAATGCGGGTTTGCCCCGGGACACAGGCCCTGGCTCTCTCAGCTGAAAGAGGGCCGGAGGCGTGGGCAAGGCCAGCAAGGCTCGAGCCACTTCAAACGCCTCTGGTGTGGAAGGGTCCTGTACAGGGGGTCCCCCACTCCCAGGAGTCGGGGGAGGTTCCCTGATTGGTGCCGGAGCCGGGGCAGGCGGCACATCGGAGAGTCGAAGCACCTCCAGGCTCGACCCCGGCCGCTCCTGCGGTGCGGGGAAGCGTTGCGAGCGCGGGGGCGCGTCGTCTTCTTCGGCACCAGAGACAGTCGGTGCCGAGATGCCTGCGGTGCCGGCAGTGCACTCTGCACCGAGGACACGCTCGGTGCCGTAGGAGTCCACGACGGTTCGGACGCCGGACCCAGAGCGGACTCCATCACAATGGCCCTCAGGCTCACCTCCCTCTCTTTCCGGGTGTGAGGCTTGAAGGCTTTACAAATTTGGCACCCGTCTTTACAGTGCTGCTCCCCCAGGCATTTCAGACAACGATCATGGGGGTCGCTAACGGGAAAAGTCTTCCCACAGGCAGCACAGGGTTTAAACCCAAGAGAGCCCAGCATAGCCGGGTCGCCTAGAGCTCGAAGGGTCTCACTTCCTATCTAAGTAGGTACCTAACTAACTGAAAAACTAACTAAGTTCGGGGCGAACTGCTAGCTAACTACTCACGTTTGTAAGGAAAAATTTGCAAGGAACAAGAGCTGTTTCCAACTGGCCATCACGGGCGGAAAGAAGGAACTGAGGAGGGGAGGGGCCAGCAGCGCCCTATATGCCACCGCATGAGGGAGGCACTCCAGGGGGCGCCGGAGCCAGCCCCTACAGGGGCTGCTAGTGGAAGAAGTTCTCCGAGGGCCGTGCACGAGGGCGCGCTGATATGAAAGGATTATATGTATCTAGTTGAATCAGCCTCTGCGTGGTGGGAGTCATATTTGTTTATGTCGGTGAATCTTTGTATCATAAATGTTACTATTGTATATGCTTGTTCACTCCAAATGTATCAATTTGTAATAATTTACTATGTATAATACATGAAAGGAGCCTCTCCCTCTGCTGACAGAGTGAGAGTATTTTAACCTATGAGAGGGGTCTTTCCCCTTTGTTGTTAAAGTAAGAAGTTTCTGTTGATAAGGAGTTTTCTACCTTTGCTTTTGATAAGGAGTTTCTATCTTTTCCTTTGTTGCTTTCGTAAGGAGTTTCTGCCTGCTATTGAAGCCCTAAGGAGATTAGAGAGGAACATGCAGGGTCTGGGATGGGAGCCCTGGCCAGGTTCCCATCACAGCCCCCTGCATGAGAACCAGATATCCATCAGGTGATCTGCACACAGTCACGTATACTTGTTTGTTCCACTCTATAAAAGCTGGACTCACTTGCAGCGACTTTGGAGACCTCACCTATGGGTGGACGCACCGCGTAGGGCTTCCCAATTGCCGGGACAGGCTCTCCAAATCCTCGCTGCAACCGGGGCTCCCCAGCGACTGTGGATCTGGATGATGGTATTGTATTAATAGGGCAATTGGTGATGTATCTTTCTTAATCACTATAGTTGATTTTATGTAGTAATGATCAGGTGCATTACCTTACCTATTCTTTCTATTGCTTATGTATATATATCATTTCATTTCCTGTAATATTTAGAAAGAGATAGTAAAGCAACCTTGTTCCTTCTACTGGTGTCTGTGTTCTTTCTGCCAACCCTGTCAATTAGCAGAACACGCGCACACACTTAAGTGGAATGCATATGAGCAATCACTCGAAAGAGAACAACAGTTACTGGTAAGTAACCATTCCACTCAGGTGATTAACAAGCCATACCTGGAGGTGGGTAGGAGTCAACGGTGAGCTGTTCCCAGCACGGCTCTGCTGACTCGTGCATCCTCCCTCGACTGCTGTACAATAGTGTAGTGCAAGGAGAAGGTGTGGACCGACGATCAAATAACAGCCCTGCAGATGTCATCCAGGGGGACCCTTTCCAGGAAGGCCGCCGACGCGGCCTGAGCCCTCGTTGGGTGCACCATCACCACTCTGGGAAGCTGGACGCCTGCGCGCTCGTAGCAGAACTTGATGCAGGCGGTGATCCATCTGGTGATGCACTGGATGGAGACCGGGGATCCCTTCATCCTGTCCTCTACTACGACGAAGAGCTGCGTGGTCTTCCAAAACGGCTTCGTCCTCTCCAGGTAGAACACCAGCGCCCTCCTGACATCCAGGGTGTGTAGTCTCCTCTCTTCCTCCGACCCGTGCGGTTTAGGGAAAAACACGGGGAGGAAAATATCTTCGTTATAATGGAATTGGGAGACTACCTTAGGCAGGAAGGCTGGATGAGGCCTCAGCTGCACCTTATCCCGGAAGAACACGGTATAGGAGGGCTCTGAGGTCAAAGCTCTTAGCTCAGAGACCCTCCTAGACGAGGTAATGGCCATGAGGAAGGCCACCTTCAAGGACAGGATTAGCAGGGGGCAAGCAGCCAAGGGCTCGAAGGGGGGCCCTGTCAGTCTAGCGAGGACCAAGTTCAGATCCCAAGGAGCACCGGGTCACGGACCTGTGGGTACAGCCTCTCAACCCCCTTGAGGAACCTCACCGACATGGGGTGGAAAAACAGGGACCGCCGCTCCAATGGCTGATGGAAAACCGAGATGGCCGCTAGGTGTACCCTGAGGGAGGCTAACGCTAGACCCTGGAGTCTAAGCTGCAGCAGGTACTTGAGGATAGCCTGCATGGGGAACATACCAGGGGTTATGCCCCGCGACTCCACCCAGCAGTAGAACCTCCTCCATTTGGCTCTGTAGGCGATCTGCGTGGAGGGCTTCCTGCTTCCAAGCAGCACGCGTTGGACCTGCTCCGAGCAGGTTCTCTCCTCCTCGGTCAGCCAGAGAGTCTCCAGGCTGTCAGGTGCAGGGAGTCCAAGCTGGGATGCAGCAGGCGACCATGGTCCTGGGAGAGCAGGTCCGGCCTCCTCGGGAGCTCAACTGGCATGGCGATAGAGAGGTCCTGCAGCATGCTAAAACAATACTGCCTCGGCCACGCTGGGGCGATCAGGATCACGTCCGCTGTGTCCCTCTTGATTTTCAAGAGGACCCTGGACAAGAGCGGGATAGGGGGGAACGCGTACATGAGAGTCCCCGTCCATTCGATGAGGAACATGTCGGAGAGGGAGCCCGGCTCGCGACCCCGGAGCAAGCAGAACCTCGGGCACTTCCTGTTCCAGGACGACGTGAACAGGTCCAGTCAGGGAACACCCCACCCATGGAAAATCCTGGCCGCTACCTCCCGATGCAACGACCAGTCGTGTTGGGGTAGAAATGACCTGCTGAGGCGGTCCGCCTCATCATTCCGAACCCCCAGGAGGTGAGAGGCGGTTAAACAGAAGCCGTGCCTCACAGCAAAGTCCCCAAGTCGAAGCGCTTCTCAGCAGAGCGCCGATGAGCACGCCCCCCCTTGCTTGTTTATGTAATACATTGCTGCGGTGTCCGTCAGCACTTGTACCATTTTTCCTAATAAACAGTGAAGGAACACTTTGCAAGCCAGTCTGACTGCCCTCAATTCTTTTACATTGATGTGGAGGGCAGTCTCCTCCTGCAACCATCGGCCCTGAGTACTCAGGCCGCCTCTGATGTGGGCCTCCCAACCGAGGTCTGATGCATCGGAGATCAGGTTGACTGAGGGGTTCATCTCCCTGAATGGAAACCCTTCCATGACTTTCCCGGGGTTCATCCACCATCGCAGTGACCCCAGTACCACGGGGGGCACCGTCACCACTCTGTTCAGTAAGTGCCTGCTGGGCACATACACCATGGCCAACCAACCTTGGAGAGGCCTGAGCCTGAGCCTCAGTATGGGTCTGAGGCCTCCCTTGGCTTTGGGAATGAGGAAGTACCACAAGTAGAACCCCTTCCCCACCTCAATCAGCGGGACCGCCTCTATGGCCTCCTTGTGCAGGAGGGAGTGGACCTCCTGAAGGAGTACTTGCTCGTGAGATGGGTCCCTGAAGAGGGACGGGGAAGGGGGTGAATTGGGGGGAAAAGCCAACAACTGGAGGGCATAACCCCAGCGCACGGTGCCAAGGACCCAGCGGTCCGACGTGATGCCCCACCAGAGCCTGTCTCTGAATAGGAGAGGCGAATCCAGGGGGGAGGTACAGATGCCACCCTTGGGCAAACCATCAAAACTGCTGTTTGCGTTTGGAGCCCTGGGGGGGGGGTCCTTTCTAGGAAGCAGAGGACAACCCGGACCGGTTGCGCCGTCTGAAACCCCTGCTCATATCCCTACCCCTTGCGGGGGGGAAAGGCCTAGGCGGTGGCCTAGGATGCTGCTGCTGATGTGGCGGGCGCTGCAGCTGCTGGAGGGGCTGCTGCCTCGCCGCTTGAGGGGTGTAAAGATCCAGGGAACGCAAGGTAGCCATCAAGTCCTTGAGAGAGTGCAGCTTCTCGTCTCTTCTTTCTGAAAACCGGATGGCCCCATCAAAGGGCAGGTCCTGTATGGAGTGCTGCAACTCCTGGGACATCCCCGTAGACTGAAGCCACGCTGAACGACGCATAGCGATAGCGGAGGCCATCGCCCTGCTGGCCGTATCCGCAGCATCCGAAGCAGTCTGTAGGGCTGTGCTGGCCACAGCCAGTCCTTCATCCAAGACGGTGGTGAAGTCCGCGGCTTGGTGCTCAGGCAGAGACTCTGCGAACCTTTGCATGGAGTCCCACAAGTTCAAATTGTACCTCCCCAAGAGGGCTTGGGGGTTAGCCACCATGAACTGGAGTAGACCTTCCGACGGAAGAGGTCTAGTCTCCTGCCCCCTTTGTTCTTAGGAGTGGAGCACTCGGCGCCTGTCTCCCATTCTGGTTGGCAGCATCCACAACCAGAGTACCCAGGGATGGGTGAGTGTAAAGGTACTCGTGCCCTTCGGCTGGCACGTAGCACTTTTTCTCAGTGCCCTTGGAGGTTGGGGCGACTGAGAAAGGGGTTTGCCAAACTTCCTTCCCACATTGCCTTGGCCAAGGGACACAGGCCCTGACTCCCTCAGCAAGGGGACGGCCGGAAGCGTGGGCAAGGCCATCAAAGCTCCAGATCCTTCATACGCCTCCGGGGTGGCACGGTCCTCGAGAAGGGCTCCACACTCCCAAGAGTGGGGGGAGGATCCCTTTGTGCCGGCGCAGGTACCGGAGCTGGAGGCTGCTCGCGCAGCTCCAGCACCTCGGGGCTCGACCCCGGCCGCTAATGTGGTGAGGGGGAGGGAGAGTGCTCCACGCGTGGACAGCGTTTTTTTCTCTTCAGCACTGGAGAAATCAAAAGGGCAAGTCATGGATGTCCAACTTTATTGCCTTCCATGAGGCGACGACTGATTCTGAGGATGTGGGGCAAGCCAGGGACATCCTATACCTTGACATTG
>VOCS01019088.1:0-24875 GCA_007922155.1 Mesoclemmys tuberculata | reverse complement strand
AAGGTACCCTAAAAAGAAACCATTGCTCAATCAACAACACCAAGGTGAATATTCTAGTATTGGATACAATACTGCCACTCTCATAGAATTACAAACATGACCTTAGATGTTGCAGCCGTGGTGGGTAAATGTTGTGAGATCCCGTTGTCCATAGAGCAAGTCAAAATAAACCAGAGGTTTCCTCTTCCACTGAGTTCTTTTATTTATAAATTACGTTCTATATTCCAGGTGATTGTCACATGCAGCTGTGTTACCCAAGGCTCTGTGAGCAAGAAATCAAGAGAAAGAGATGATTTAGATTTCTGGAATTTCCTACAGTGGTATGTTTTATTATTAGTATGTATTTTATTGTAGCACTTAGGAGCTCTAGTCGTATATCAAGGCTCCATTGTACTAGGCATTATACAAACACAGAATAAAAAGACTGTCTCTGCCCCGAGAAGCTTACAGTCTAAGACAAGAGACAACAGATGAATATCACAAGGAGTCAAAATGACAAGGGATGGTCTCAGCATATCAGCAGCCTAACTGTTGTCAAGTTGTTTGTAGACTGTGTGTGGTGGCTTCCCCACTCCCAGGATTCATAACTTCAGCTGACCAAAACCCTCAGACTCGACTCCGTTACCACAGAATGCCAACTCCCATTGCCTTGAATGAGAAATTAATTGTATCCTACAGCCAGAAAACAGGGTGTCTCATGAAGCTGAATCAAAATCCTTGAGCCTGGTCCAAACCACTGTAAAATTAGATCAACATTTTTCATGCGATGGACAGCTCCCTCCTATAGCTAAAGCTTTTAAATAGCCTCTGTTGTTTTCCTGGTCTATATTATTTAACTGATGCTGCCTGCCACTCATATCAGTTGTTTCCCACATTTCATTGGTCCTCCTGCTCTCTTCTTTTTCCACTCACACTGCATCCCTCCATTGTCTCTCCTACTTACTCCCCTCATTCTCTTGCCCTACCCCCCACACATGAATTTCTTACACCCACAACTGTGATATCCCCATTGTTTTTTTATCTCTCTCTTTCAGCCAGTCCCTAGACTGACATCAGCAAGTCAGTCTTTTTCCCTCTGCACAGCTCATAAACAGCAATTGCCCCCTCTGGCACTGTTGGTTTAGCCAGATACTGAAACCATCACATTTCTCTGCAGTCAGTGCCTCCTATCACTATGGAAACAGAAGCGAGGCTATGCTGCTGAGATGTGATCACTACAGTGGCCTAGAGAGGAAATGATAGGACTTGTGAGGAAATTCAACATGAGTGGGGGAAGGGAGAGACTGGGAACTTCACTTAGCTATAATCTTTTTGTGTTGGTTTAATTCCAGCTGAGGCACAGCTGGAAATGGTGCTGAACAAAAGGTTTATTCCCTAGATGAAGGGCTTTTTCTTCCCTTTTTCTTCACTGTTTGGATCAGAAAGGTGTTCCAGTGATTTGCAAGTAGAACAGATGAGTGTAACTGGCAGTAAATGAAGGCTCATTTTTCTTAGCTAGCAACTGGCCACTGAGTGTTCTTAGCCAACATAAATGGAAGGAATGACGAAGCAACTGGAGAGGATTTTCTTTGATCACATCTAGGCTTTTCTGAATGTAAGAATGGCCATAGTGGGTCAGAGCCATGGTCCACCTAGCCCGCTATCCAGTCTTCTGACAGTTGCCAGTGCCAGATGGTCCAGAGGGAATGAAAAGAACAGGACAATCTATTCAGCAATCCATCTTTTGGCAGTTGAAGGATTAGAAACACTCAGAGCATGGGGTTGCATCCCTGACTATTGTGGCTAATAGCCATTGATGGACCTATCCTCCACGAAGTTTTTTAGCTCAGTTATTTTTTGGCCTTCACAACATCCCCTGGCAACGAGTTTCACAGGTTGACTGTGCATTGCGTGAAGTACTTCCTTATGTTAGTTTTAAACCTGTTCCTGTTAACTTCATTGGGTGACCCCTGGTTCTTGTGTTATGTGGAGGGGTAAATGACACTTCCCTTTTCACTTTCCTCTCACCCTGGGTGATTTCATAGACCTCTTGCGTATGTCCCTTGATAGGCAGACTTAGGGCCCTGGTTGGCAGGTGTGCTTGTTACAGGAACAGCTATGCCTTATTTATGGCGAACACTTCTGCTTTCTTTCTGAAGTCTCTTGGAAGCCAGGCCTACACTAGCATTTTTGTCACTCAGGGGTGTGAAAAACACACCGCCGACATAAGAGTTGCTGGCTTGAGCACTTGCGTGGATAGTACTATGTGGGCAGGAGACGCTCTCCCTCCGACATAGCTACCGCTGCTCAGATAGGTGGTTTTATGATGTGGGCTGGAGAGCTCTCTCCAGTCCACGAGGCAGCTAGGATGTGCTATTTCAGCGGCACAGCTGTGCAAATACAGCCGTGAGGCTGCAGGTTTTAAGCCTAGACTAGCCCCAAGTGCTCAGCCCACTCTGCTGCCTGGTGTCCGGTGCTGCCAACCCGTCCTCAACTCTGGGAGGGGAGAGGGCTCTGCACTGCAGCTGGTCCGCGCCTCAGAGGTGGCTGCCCATCAGTGGTGGTGCCATCCAGGTGGGCTCTGAGTAGGAACGGGGGAAGGGGCCTGGCGGAGAGACGGTCTCTGACAACGAGGGAACTTGGTCCCCGGGCAGCCTGGGGATCCGCACCCCCTGGACAGGGCAACACGCCCCCCTCAGTTCTAGCCTCCACAGGGGCCTCCTTCTCAGCGCCTCAGCCCCCCACGAGAGAGAGCGCAGGGACTGCTGGGAGCTGGAGTCCCCTACTCCCCCCCATGCTCCTTCCACACCTCGGCCCACGAAGGGAGGGGAAACTACATTTCCCGGCGGGCACTGCGAGAAGACACGCAGCCGCCGCGCGAGCCGGAGCCCAGCTAGGAGCGCGCGTGCCGGGGCGGGGTGGGGTCCCCCCGAGAGCGGCGCGCGGAGAGAGCAAAGGGCCAGCAGCGGCGGGTGGGCGGAGCCGGGAACTGCGGCTGGGGAGGCGGAGCCAGCGAAGGGGGCGGGGCTGCGGGTGGCGGTGTTGTTGTTGAGGGCTCGCGGCGCGAGCAGGGACCGTTACTCTGAGGCGGCCGTTGGCTGTCGCCGCGCGAGCCCGGCCAGCGCTGACCGGCTGGTGCCGGCCCCTCCCCCCCCTTGTGCTGAGGGAGCGGCGCTGCCCGGGCGAGGGGCTCGAGACGCCCCCTGCGCCATCGCCGCCGCCGCGGCACCGAGCGGCGCCCGCCCCTCCCGGGCGATGCCCTTGGCCCTGCGGGGCGTCGCCAGGTGAGCGCCCGCCGCCATGGGAGACAGCGGGGATGTCAACTCCAACCTGCTCATCGGCCGCAGCACCGGCGACGCGCAGCTGGACAGGGCCGTCTGGCAGTGGCTCAGCTGGGACCAGGTGGGTGCCGCTGCCCCCCCCCCCCGCCGGCCCTGCCCCTCTCTCGCCTCTGGGGGGCGGGGAACCCCCCAAGGGAGAGGGCCCGCAGTGTGCCCTGCCCGGGGGCGGCCGGCGCTGAGCCACGGAGGGGTCTGGGAGCCGGTGGGTCTGTGTGTGTGGGGGGGGCAGGGTCTGGGAGCCGGTGGGTCTGTGTGTGTGGGGGGGGAGGGTCTGGGAGCCGGTGGGTCTGTGTGGGGGGGGAGGGTCTGGGGGTGGGGAGCTGTTTGTGTCCCAGGGGTTAAGGCCGAGTGGGACCCACAGATCATCTTGCCTGGCCACCCCTCCCCCAATCACTGGCCACCGACCCCACCCAGCACCTGTGCACAAACCCCACAATCCGGAGCTAGACACAGGCATGGCTGCCCGCAGCGTGTCTACCTGCGGGAGTGGCTGGCTTGCAGGGAAGGGCATTGTGCAGTGTTATACGGTGACTCCCCTCGGGAAGGTTATGTTCCCCCCACCCTTGGCAGATTTTTAACCCCTCTAAAGTGCGTTTTGCTGTTCGTTAACAATGAACTTTAGTCACCCCTGGGCACTGCTGTCTTAAGATATTTTTTTTAAAAACATGACCACTGTGTGCAGGGGGGAGAAGGGTCTCTTTGTTTTTATTCCCTCTGGGGACACATTCATTTGGTAGTAGTTGGCTTTGTCCTTGGTTGTGTGTGTGGGTGTTCCTCTATCTCATATCTCTTGTTTTTTGCCGAAAAGGATCAGATCTGGTCTAATGACATCTCCTTCCAGTTCTCCCTGTCTTTCCGTCCCTCCCCCGCCCCCAATATTGATGCTCCTTTTGTGCGCTTATCCAACTGCTCAGGTCATGAGCTGAGCTCCCCTTCAAGAAGAGGAAGGGTGAGAGCTGTCATTTGAAAAATATATGGGGGACTGAATGTGGCGCATTAAGGTCCTGGAATCATAGATGGGAGTAAACGCTATGTTGTGCTATAATCTGTTTAGCATATAATGCAGCCTATAAAAAGATATTAAGGAGAAGGAAGATGCACATATTGGCAGATAAATTACTGAGTACAGTGCTTTTTGTGGAGGGGAGAACACTTCAGTGGCTTCCCTTTTCAGATAAGCCCTAAAGAGAGTTAATCTGGCCCTGATGAAAAGTTAATGCAACATAAACTCTGTCGTGACAGGTTCCGGGGGAGGTGAGGGGATGTCATTCACTATTAAAAGGCAACCATTTCTAAATGAGTGAACACATTTTTAATGCAATGTCTAACTAACCTAAAGGAATACACTACGATAGAATATTGTGTTGGAAAGATTAGAAAGGATTAGACATCTATATAAATAGGGATAGCATTTACACTTACTCTGTCTAGCCTAAAAAAATAAAGGCTATCATACTTCACGGCACAAGCTCACCACCAGCTGGGGTCAATGAGCCAGGGAATCCAATGATATTACATAATTAGACGCATTATGGTGTTTGAATGCTTTCATCTAAAGCATTTAGTGTTAGCTGTTGTCCCTGATAACAGACTAGATGGCTCATTCATTTGTTTTGATATAACAGTTGCATTGTTAGGCTTCATCCTGCAAAGACTTGTCTTCCACTGAAGCCAAAATTGCTTACGTGCGGTAAGCTTTTTCAGGATCTGTTCTATTTTGGAATATCAAAGCTCTTTTCTTCCAATCAATAAAATTTGTACTCTTTCTAAAGAGAACATTTTGGCTAGTACTGAATGTAATCGCCTGAAACATAGCAACTGCTTAATAGCACATGCCACAGCTGCTTGGGACAAGGAGCGAAGAATACCTTGTATTGACATTAAAGGAGTTTAGGAACATGGTTAATTACATTGTTTTTAAAGTATATTTACATTGAATTATGTGAGGTCAGTGTAACTTTTTACTTGTCTTGACTTTCTGAATCTGGAAAACTGTAAACATAAACTCATGTAATTTCTTCAACATTAAAAACAGGTTTGTGTTCTAGCATGCTATTTTTAAAATATAACAAGGCATCAAAAGGGCTGTGTATCTATTTTAATGTTTTCATAAAACATTAATATTAAATTCTACGATATAGTCAGAGTCCAGTATTGGAGATGACCTGGCTAATAATTTTTCATTTAAAGATTCATCAATTCCAAAGCCAAAAGGGATCATTGTGATCATCTAGTCTGACCTCCTGTGTAACACAGGCCATAGAACTTCCAATTCTAGAAAATAATTCCTAGGCATGTTGTCCGGTTACATTTTTTTAAAGAAAAACTTTCTGACCTATATAACTAAACACATTAGTGTTTTAAAAAATCTAATTCACAAAATTTACACTTTTCATTTTAGACAGTTGTAACAGGGTGTCAGACTCACTTTGATTTACACTTGCTTTTAAATCAGTTTCACTTTGTGCTAGTGCCCAGTTCCAGCATTCTCATGCAACTGCAATCCAAAGTGCAGCATTTTAAAATTCAGATATCAGGCTTTATTCAGCAAACATCTCATTGAATGAAAATATCTGAACAAAGCATGAAGATAAAATGTGCAAGATTTTTGGTCTGTCTATGCTAGATTGAAGAACATTAGGAAGAAGAGCATGAGTCAACAGTATGCCCTTATTGCCAAGAAGACTAATGGCATATCGAGCTGCATTAAGTAGATGCATTGCCAGCAGACTGAGGGAAGTGAATGTTCTTCTCTATTCAACATTGGTAAGGTCACATTTGGAAAACTGTCCAGTTTTGGGCCCCCCACTACAGGAAGGATGTGGACAAATTGGAGAGCCCAGAGGGCAATGAAAATGAGTAGGGGGCTGGAGCACATGATTTATGAGGAGAGGCTGAAAGAACTAGGCCTGTTTAGTCTGCAGAAAAGAAGAGTGAGGGGGGATTTGATAGTGGCCTTCAACTATCTGAAGAGGGGATTCCAAAGAGGACGGAGTTAGGCTGTTCTCAGTGGTGGCAGACGACAGAACTAGGAGCAGTGGTTTCAAGTTGCAGTGGTGGAGGTCTAAGTTGGATATTAGGAAAAACTTTTTCCCTAGGAGGGTGGTGAAGCACTGGAATGGGTTACCTAGTAAGATGGTGGAATCTCCATCATTAGAGGTTTTTAAGGTGTGTGGGGCTTGATAAAGCTGTGGCTGGGATGACTTAGTTGCGGTTGGTCCTGCTTTGAACAAGGGGCTAGACTAGATGACCTCCTGAGGTCCCTTCCAACCCTAATATTCTATGATTAGAAACAGGTTTTTCTTAAATTCTAAATTTTAATGGAAAATATTTTGTTAGGGCTTCTGATCAGGAAAAATGTTTTACTATGACATCTTTATCAAAATGAATTCAGTTAATTTGATTTTTTTTAAAGGAATCTGAATCTTTGTATGTGGTCTTTTTTGTTGTGATTTTAAATTCCTCAATTATAGTTTTCCTTTGTCCAGCTGCCAAAGCCAAAAAAAAAATATGCATTGCACATACCTGGTTAATTTACTTCTGGGAAGCTTTCATCCTACTGTCTCCACTTTTAAAACCAGTTTCTGGGAGCCCTAATTAAAATGGACAGTTCTGCTGCCTTTTGGACTGTTATCATTTCAGGTTTTTAAATGGACCTGCAACTGTCTGTGAGTAACAAAAGACCCAACATAGTCATTAATCTACAATGCCCAACGGGAACAATAGGCAACCATTTGTCTCCAGGCTAAACAGCACTATCTTGCTAATATTGTCTTTTCCTTTTTTCCCTCTCAGATTAAGAGCTGTAGGATGCATTCCAAAGAATAACATGTAGGCATATTTACAAAGGAAGCTTTCACTAATCTAAATTTTGTTTCCATCACGTTTTTCTATTTGTTTCCTTTTCTGTTCATTTACTGTTTGTCAGTTTCCTCTCTTGTTATCAGGGTCTCTTTTTTGTTGCTCCCTATGTCTTGTTTTTCTATTTTTGAAAAATTATATCTTTCAAGTTTACAATAGCATCCTCTCTGTTTTTCTGGCTTCACTCCTCATCTGTGTAGATACAGGTGATATAGTGATCTAAAATTGATGCTGAGAACTAAATAGCACTTCATCTCTAAGGAGAGCTAGTACCCGAAATAGAAAAGGTCTGTAAAGATCTTGTGAACAAAGAAAAACTAAAAAGACTAGAATAATTTAGCTTCTTGAACAGAAAAAGGAAGAGATGGAGGTATCAAACTGACTAGTGTAATTTGAAGTATATATAGGAGTTGGGGAGACAGTTTAAGTGGACCAAAACCAAAATATTATTTCTAACAGGTGAAAATGTTAGAAAAAGCTACAATTTTTAAATGTTATTTGGTTTTCACTGTTTTTTGCAGCTTTCTTTTTGTATTTCCTTCAGTTCTGGCAGTGAAAATCAATTGAATCAATTTCCCCTTCATTTGTTAGTTTCACTTTAAGGTTCTCAATACATCAGTGTTCAGCTTGCTGAGACCTTAAGAACTCCTCTAGTAAAGGATTCACTATTCTGTAACAGAACCTCATGATAGGTCTGACAAACTCACTACACACAATATATTGCTCTTAGTATTAGTCCAAAGAGAGTCAATTGAGGTATCTAATAAAAACGTATGTCATAGTGATTCTCATGAGCATTTCAAGATGTATGCACATGTGATATATAAGGAGAGGTGTGTGTGCGTGTGTGCATCCCAGGCAGGGTTGACCAATTATTTTTGCCAGACAAAGGCATGTAGATTCACCTATCTGTCTTGGTTCATATGTAGATTAAGCATTGGAAACCCAGCTTTGCATATGCAGTTAACAGGAGGATGTGAAGGCAACTTGAAGTTCACACACCAGGAAGGAACCACAGGGGATCATCCTGTTTGTGGGGACAAAAGCAATGAGTTGTGAGAAATGCAAGGCAACATTTTGTTATCCTTCGCTGAGGAAGCAAAAAGGACAGTTCTTTTTGTGTTCATGAGAACCTGTTTCTTAGGTCCTAAGATTAGATCCTATATTACTGTACAGGTGCAAATGCTAGTCAGTCGAGATGAGTAATAAAGAATAAACAGGTCTTTGGATTTTTTCCTGCAATAGAATATAAGAATCAAGAATTGGTATAAGTGGTACTATCAGTGTAATGCTTTAAGCTATATACTAGAGATGAATTAGTTATGTTACAGAAAATTCTAAATTCCCTGCTGCTCCGGAGCCTTTATAAAATACTTTATATACTACAATCTTGTTGGATTTTTAGGGGCTGATCTTACTTCCTTTAGAAAATATTAATAAAACCTCTCTTGACCTTCAGTAAGTGCAGGAACTGGCCCTACATAAACGTAAATGTGAAGAGTATCTAATGAAACGTCTGCAGAAAGCTAGGAACAATAGCTCTTAGGTGCCAAAAATTTCAGCAGTCTCCTACCCAGCTGCCAAAACTTCTAGCTTTCCCTTGATTTTTATACTCTATACTGTATTTGTCTTCAGTGCAGAATTGTGCAGCACATTGAAAATTAAAAACGGAGTAGCAGAATACTGAATTCAATTGAAGGTATATTATGACTGTATTATTCAGTTTTGTATTCTGTAAAATCTTTATTTCTTAATGTAGTTGAAGAGGTCACATTATCCCCAACATGGTACTCTGGTGATGTCTCAGGGTTCTGTAGTTTTGCAGTGGAATATGTGACTCTGGTTGGGGGGGGTTTCAGAAGTGGTCTCTTAAACATGACATGACATGTATGTTAGGAGGGAGATGGAATATATACATCTGTCTACTCTAGAGTAACACTTCAAAAATTAGTTCTAGAATACCTACAATTGTAAGCAAAAATAATTTTATATTGAAGAATGAAAACATCAAATCTGCTCTTACTGATTATTAGCCTTAGTGGAATAGAGCTTCAGAACGCTCAATCTAGAGCAGTATGCTTTCTGCAAAAGTTCTAATTTACCTGAACAAAAATTAAACTGAACAAAATCTGGATGTGTAGAGGGTACAGAGTATTTATAATTTTCCTACAAAGAGGATGCTTTCAGGTAATGCATTGTTTTTTTTTCTTTAATATCATCTTCAAATCCAGGAACAAAGTTGTATCCTGTCACTCATCCTCCTGCCCCCTTTTCCATTTTAAGGAAAACTTAAAAATCATTGAGGAGCAACTGCTATTTTATATCAAAACAACCTAGGTTTTTTAACCTTAAAAAGGGATTTCAGTAAAGCCTCATGTCATAGTAATCCAGACAGCTATTCAGAGGTGGCATGTCAGTCTACATTTGTATTTGATTTATTTTAACTGTTTTGACCCTTCTATGTTAAATTAATTGAGTTTGGTATGAATTCATGCCTGTCTGTTTTTACCTTGCTTGTTTTCCATAGCCTGAAGAGCATGATTTTATGTAGTAACTTTCCTCTTTGTTTTTGGTTGGTTCAGTAGAAGGTATTGTTTAACTTAAAATAAATAAACTTAAAAATCAAGGTTGTTTATAGAAAAAGTGGTCTATTGTGTAAAGGGATTAGTTCTCATCCAAGCATCTCTCAGCTATGTCTCTAAGTTAGCTTACTTGGACCCCAGAAATATGATGGAATGCTACATGATTTTACTAATATCTTCCCTCAGCCCTACATTCATTTTCAGCCAGTGCAAAAGACACACTCAGTGGGAAGCGTAACTGTGCAGTGATGCTGAAAACTTGGTTGTGGCATATAGTCAGTGTATTGAAATAGGGTGTGTCAGGTTTTCCATTACTTCATGCACTCCCGATCTGTTGTGTTAACTCCATGCCACACAAATCTTAATTTTTGATGTGTATATCGATTGCTGGTTGTTTTTTGAATCTAAGGACTGAACCTTTATAAGTGAGCCACTGCACACTTGAAAAATTGATCACAGTAGAATTTATTTAATACACATCTCTTTAAAAAACAAACAAACAACAAAAGCCTTGTGGTCTCATGCCACTTCTCAGTGAAGCTTTAATAGCAAAAGCTGTGGTGGGGGAGTAATAATATAAGATTTTAGTCTTACAAAATACATTGGTGTGTATATCTTCTGAATACTGTGTACAGTATAGTATTGAGCACAAGAAATTAAACATGGCTAAACAGATTTTTAAGAAGTTCCAATCCCAGGCCAAAATTTTATAGCAGAGATCCCTGAAAAAGACTCAGGGCTAGTCTACACTGGGAATGTACATGGGCACAGCTGTAGCTTCTTTTAAGGGTGTAGATTTTTCACATCCCTGAGAGAGGTAGCTATGTTGACCTAACCCTTGATGTAGATGGAGCTAGTTGGCTGGAAGAATTCTTCCTAGCTACCTCTTGGGGAGATGGATTTCCTATGCCACATTGAAAGCTTCTGTTGGGGTAGGTAGTGTCTAGCCCCTCTCCCTGACAAAATTGCTGTTTTTTCAACAAAATAAAACCATGCTGACAAGAGGCATAGAGCTTTTTTTCAGCAAACCTTAAGCGACAAAGCATCAGTGTAGGCACCACTCTTGATTATGTAGCTGTAGATGGCCTCCAGATGTATCCCACAATACTCATCATGGCTGCTTTGGTCAGCAGTTTGAACTCTGCTGCCCCACAGCCATCTGCATCCCCTCCACCACCCCACTTCAAAGCCCCAGGAAGTTTTGAAATTACTCACAATGGAGAGCTCACTCCCAGCTAACCATGTTGCTCCCCTGGCAGCAAATGCACTGCTGCCTACACCACAGGGGCATGGTGAAAAACTCCTGATG
The DNA here is from genome assembly GCA_007922155.1 of Mesoclemmys tuberculata. NCBI lineage: Eukaryota > Metazoa > Chordata > Testudines > Chelidae > Mesoclemmys > Mesoclemmys tuberculata. Next base: position 13,803 of record VOCS01019088.1, on the reverse strand, counting down.
TGCTGTGTGGAGCCAGGGAGAGAGATGGGGGATGAAGTTGGGGTGCCCCCCTCCACCTGCTGGTGTACCTGTCTCTGTTGAGCTGGGGTAGAGGGACGGGGGACACCAGCTGTGTGTGCAGCAGCATCTGTCTCAGGATTAGTTGCTAATGTTCTTCCAGCTGCTGCTTTCCAAACTTAGAGACGGTGTGGGGACACAGTCAGTCCCACAACAGTCACTGTCCCCAACACACACTGTCTTTTGCTCACACATACTCACTCCCTGTCATACACTCTCCATCTCCCTACCCCTTCTGTGGGCTTGTGGTTGTGTTCCACGATGTCAGTTTGGCTGACAGCGCAGCTGAAAAGCAGCTGTCAAACTGGTAGGATGCCTACAGAATGAGGGGATTCAGAAACCTTCATCATGTGATGCTATTTCTGCCCCATGAGGCATTGCAAACCACTCTGCATGCAATTGCACAGTGGGGTAGCTACCCACAGAGCACTGCTCTCTGTGTTGACGCAAGAGCTGCTTCTCCACTGACACAAGGAGTGTACAGCAGTGGTTTAATTACAGTGATGGCCATACACCTGCGTAACTTGTGTTGACAAAACTCTGTAATGTAGACAAGGCCTAAGTCTTGAGAAAAGACTCGGGGAGGGGCAGACATAAGTCTTCAAATATGTTAAGGGCTGTTATAAAGAGGATAGTGATAGATTGTTCTTGTCCATTGAAAGTAGAACAAGAACTTTTTTTAGGGAGGTTTAGGTTAGATATTATGAAAATTGTGTAACTAAAAGGGTAGTTAAGAACTGGAGTAGGTTACAAAGGGAGGTTGTGGAATCCTCATCATTGGAGGTTTTTAAGAACAGTTTGGACAAACACCTGTCAGGAAAGGTCTAGATTTACTAGGCCCTGCCTAAATGCAAGTGGCTGGATTAGATGATCTCTAGAGGTCCCTTCCAGCCCACCATTTCTATGAAAAACATCTGTTGAAAGCTTTGGAATTTTCTAATTTTTAGCTCATAACTTCAATAAATAAAAAAAGATTCTAATAATCACCTAACAATTGAATAAGATCCTAACAAATTAGAATTCATTTAGGAAATTCTTGACTGCTTTTCTTCCTCTGTAAAACATAGCAGATCTTTCCTTTTTGGTGCACCAGCAGTATTGATGTTAGCACAATTTTGTGGGAATTACACAGACATATTGGTAAAATGTGCATTCCTGCTCTGGTTTAGGCCTTAGTATTATGACTTAATTATTTTTGCAGAATGTACTTGTGACCATAAGAGCACTCTAGTACTGGTTGGTAAAGGGCTCACTGGTATGTACCAGTAAATCTCAGCTGCCTGACTAGCTCAGTAGACCTCACACACTGTTGTCTCGAGATGCCTTTAAAAGTTGTCTTGTAATATACATCATTTGCAAGCTAATAACATACTGATCGCTGATATCACTGATATGTAACCACAATGTGTGTGAAATTAGGGATATTCTGATACTGTGTTTTGGAGACTGTAGACAGATAAAGGAGGCAAACCAGGTTTTTTTCCAGACAAAGGGAAAAGGAAAACACCTCTTTGTCTCAATTGCAAACCAAACCAGGTGTGACCAGGGACTGGAACAACTCACATTGTAAACCACAGAAGACTGCAAACGTAACCTGGCATCTGCTCCTTGGTGGTTATGGAAAGCTGAGCCTCGAGGAGGGCTTCCTCATTTTGAAGACAAAGAGAAACTTTGGGGCTATAAGGATTTGTTTGAAAGACTGGGGTATCCACCAGTGGAGAGAAGCAAAGTGGTGCCTCCTTTGACCTGTGAAGGATGGGTCCTCCTGCCACTCAAGCTGGAGTATTCTGACCACTTGGTGTGAGTAAGAAACTAGGTTAGATCAAAGCTGTCTCTTGCTAGAATTTAGTTTTAGATGCTAGAAAGTGGTGTTGGTTTTTTGTTTTTGTTCTTGGTTTTTATAACCCTTTCATATTTCTTTCACTCTTTCTTGAAATCACTTAAATCTGTTTAATAAACTTAGTTAGTTTTACTAAAATCATCTCAGTGTTGTGTATGAAAGTGGAATGTATAATCCCAGCTGAGCTAACAAGTTGGTATGTGTAGGGCTTTTTGGAAGCAGTGAATTTAGTTTTATTGAGCAGTTAGGGCTATGAGGGACTGGACACTACAGGGGAGACACTTTTGGGCAGACTTGGGACTGGAGGAGCAGTTGGGGTCATCCTACCTGGAATAGCTGGTCTGGTGGAAGTAAGGGTGAATGTTTTTGTTGTGAGAATGCTGCTTGTGTCAGGACTCTGAGCCAAAGCTGCACAGCCCGGGGGCATCCAGGGTTAGAGGCCAGGTGGGACAGAGCCTCTTATTGGTCTAGGTGAAACTCCAAACCATCAAACTAATGCAGTACATTTACTAGTATACTGTAAAGTCTTGTCATAAAACTAAACTACTTGTCAGGATAAATGACCAAATTGTATTATGATGTAACCTCTTTGATCTTCTTAGAGTTGCAAAACCTTAGGCAAACAAAAAAGTGATAGTCTGTTATGAGTCGTTCAATTAGTGTGAAATGAAATTCTCTTTTAGCTCAAAAGTAAACCCTCTTCTCTGGTTCTCTTGCTATTTGACCATTATTGGCTCTGTCCCGGCAATCATTTCAAATAAAAAAAAGAATCTAAACTAGATTAAATTCCTTTTTGGTGCACCAGCCAATATTGATGTTAGCACACGTTTGTCGGAATGACTAGCTGTTGCTGCACAGTCAGCTGAGAGAACTCGCACAATGTGGTGTTGGTCTATTTTTTTAAAGGTACATTTCCATTAAATGTTACATTATTCTGTACCATTCAGGGCTTATTTCCCATTGGTTGAATAGTTTTAAAGTAGGTCAGACTTTTGGGGCTAGATTGCTTTATAGTTTTCCTTTCTAATGGAGGCTCAGTGGTTCTGATTGGAGAAAAATGTTATTTTAAATCCTCCTTAAGAAACATCCTCTCTACAGAGTATCTCTCAAGTGCAGCAAAAGCTGAGCAGTGCCAGGCAGTGCTGGCTTTAGAAGCTGGTTGACCTCTGTGGTAAATGTCAGTGGTGCTCACTCAAGTCTTTCAGATTCCAGTTGCCTTTTTTAACCTGTGCTTAGGGCACTGCCTTAAGCTACTCTGGAGAACCACTTCTCTAGTCTGTCGTACTGTACCCAGTGTATACACACAGTTGAACTATCTGGGTTATCACAAGACTTAATTATGTTATGGCAGTGTACTAATTATATTACAGCTCGAGATGCAGTGTTGGTGAGCCAGCTTTCAGTCTTGGGTTATGTCTACATACAAGTGCTGCAGTGGTGCAGTTATATTGCTGTATTTCTATAGTATAGACATTTACTACAGCAATGGGAAAACCTCTTCCATCGTTGTAGTACATCCACCCCCTCAAGCAGATGGAATTCTTCCATCCACCTAGCAGTGGAAGTTGGAAACAGTGAAAGTTGGTAAACTCTGTCTCAGGGGTGTAAAAAATCCACACCCCTAAGCAATATAGCTAGGCTGACTGAAGATTTAGGTGTAAACCAGACCTAGGTTACAGCTTTCACAGACTGATAGATTCCAAGGCCAGGATGGACCACTGTGATCATCTAATTTGACCTCTTGTATAATACAGGCCATAAAACTTTCCCAAAATAATTCTTAGTGCAGATATTTTAGAAAAACATTGTGAATTTAGAATTCATTTGTGATTTGTAAAAATTGTCAGTGATGGAGAATCCACCATGACCCTTGGTAAGTTGTTCCAGTGGTTGATTGCTCTAACAGTTAAAACTTATTTTCAGACTGAAAATATCTGTTTTTTCAACTTCTAGCCATTGGATCATGTTATATTTTTCTCTGCTAAACTGAAGAGCCCATTATTAAATATTTGTTCCCCATGTAGATACTTATAATTAAGGATCCAATTCTGTCATGGAGCTCACAGATTCTGTGGTTTCACTGGACCTCCGTGACATCTTCAGCTTCAGCCTGCCTCAGCTGGAGCAGTGGTCAGCCCCAGGGCTGGAATAAAGTGCTAGGGCTGGAGCAGTGGCCAGTAGTTAGCCCTTGCTGCCGGAGCAGTGGCATGGGGCTGGAGCACTGGCTGCTGGGGCTGTCAGGGCTGGGCCTGGGCCTGGGTCAGCTCTCCCAGGCTCAGGCTTTTAGTGTCCATCACACACCTCCTCCCCCCAACTTTCTCCAGGGTATTTTTAGTAAAAGTCATGGACAGGTCACGAAAAAGTTAAGGATAGGTTGCGGCCTTCCATGAATTTCTGTTTGTCACCTGTCTGACTTTTACTGAAAATACCCATGACACACTCTTAACTTACTTATAGTCACCCCTTAACCTTCTCTTTGGTAAGCTAATTAGATTAGACTCTTTGAGTCTATCACTGTAAGGCATGTCTTCTAATAATTCAGTCATCCTTGTGGCTCTTTTCTGGACCCTCTCCAGTTTTTCAACGTTCTTGAATTGTGGGCCCCGGAATTGGACACAGTATTCCAGGTGTAGCTGCACTGTTGCCAAATACAGAGGAAAGTACTCTCTCTGCTCCTATGTGAGACTCCCCTATTTATGCATTTCAGGATTGCATTGGCCTTTTTGGCCACACCACCACACTGGAAGCTCATGTTCACCTGTTTGTCTACCACAGGCTCCAGATCTTTTTCAATCATTGCTTCTCAGGATAGAGTTCTCATTCTGTAAGCTTGGCCCACAATTTTTGTTCTTAGATGTACTCATTTACATTTCATCATATTAAAACAGTTTGCATGCACCCAGTTTACCATGCAATTGAGATCACTTTGTATCAATGACCTGTCCTCTGTGCTATTTACCACTCCCCCAATTTTTGTCATTTGTAAACTTTCAGTGACTATTTTCTTACAGATTGAGAGAAATGACTGTCAAAAGTTACCACATCACACTCAGTTCATGGTGTTCTCTGCTCAGCTGTGTTGAAAAGACTTTATAACTCCATGCTCTCTGCTTACAAGATGCCTGGAAATAACTTTTGTTTTTGTCTCTTGAATTTGTTCTCTTCTGTATTTGAGGACTAAAAAACTTTGCAAGGTGTCCAATAAAAGAGAAGGATCCTCATGACACTGTATAAACTAATAAATAAGCATACAATTTAGAAAATTTATGAGCAAGACTTCATTTTATTAAAATGAAGAATTAAATATTTTCCCCGGCGTAAATTTAAATCATTCTGTTGCACGTGTATGTAAGAGTTGCATGTAATCGGGCAACCTGCATGTAAAATTATGGGGTCAGAGTAGTTCAGATACTCTGACAATCTGAGTGACTAAACCCACTAAAATGCTTCATAATATAATTTAAACGTAACCAATAAAACTAAGGCATAACTTAAATAGAATTGGTATGTGAAATCCCTGCTGATCTTCATAAGATTCATATGGTTTGAGGCAATTAAAGTCTGTACAGTCTAATTTATATCTTTTTTTCATAAGGAAAGAAAGAAAATTGAACTAACAATACTGCTAGGAAAATAGACAAATCCATCCTCCAAATAATTTCCACTGCATCTGTAAATAGAGAGTATAACCTAATGTACACTGAGGAGATGAGCTGTAAACTTGACCAAATCTGAACAGTGCCATAAAAGTAAGACACGTTTTCTGCTTTACATATAGTATATATAATCTAAAGGTCTGATCTGTAGTTTTGTTTGGATAAATGCTAGACTCCATGAGGTTGAACCTTGTTTAGATAGTACCATACAAATTGATGGTGCTATAATAAATATAACTTTCCAAACTATTAAACAGTATATAATTAGTAATAGCGAACGTGGAGTTCCCCAGCGTGATGTGAGGCACTACTACTGAGTGGATATTTAACAGTAGTAAGGGCCATTGTGACAGCATGGCTCCTATAGTGAGCTTTAGGAGGCAGTGCCGAGGTACTGAGCTTCCTTGCCGCCATTCCTAAAATCTGTGGATTGAAGGACTGAGTCCCCTTTCAGGCTCTCAGGGAGGACACTCCTGCTCTTTCCTTGCTCTGGCAAATGAGTAGGGGAAAGTAGTCTAAGTACAAACTCAGTTTCTTATAGCTTATGTTTGTTGTTCTCATACGGGAGTAATTCTGCCCTTCATGAATGGGCAGATGTCATTTTCAGAGGCACATCTTCTTACTCCACAGATCTGCTTCCTGTCACTATATCCACATTTATAACAGTAGGAAATGCAGATCTATGAACTTAAAAAATGCAGAACTATGAATTTAAAAAATGTTTTCCACCTTCTTTCCACCCTGTCTCTCCATATCGTGTTAGTCCAAAGGCACTCTGGTGTGAATGCTCTGTGATCATTTTGGCCTTCAGCCTTCCCTTCAGCATATTTCCCTAACTGAACCTTTATTTTTTTCAGATAGCTTTGTCCCCTGTTGTCCCCTGTTAATGTAAAAGAGGGAGTAGTAGAAGGGAATGGCAGATTTTTGCCTCTTGTAGGACAGCAATCTAATACATATACATGTACATCTCCTCCCCCTGATCTTTTTTGCGGGGAGGACGAGTGCTTGAGGATTGTTTTCTTTGCCTCTTTTTTGATCATCTGCCTCAAAACTGTCTTTGTGGTGAGTATCTGGATGAATGGGGCTCCCCAAACACTTCTGACTGTTCCTTCTTACCTGCAGTGTTAATTGTAGAGGGCTGGAGAAGATGCATTTAAAAAAAAAATCTTCCTCACAACCTACCTTCCCAAATAACTAAAATAACCAACTACAAGCAAGCACACTCCCTTACTTCAAGCAAAAAGCCTTCCCTGAAGTAGGCCTCTGGCCATCCTGACACACATTGTATACAGTATCTCAGTTCATAGAGCAGAAAGTGTCACTATACTTCTAAATAGATTTTCTGAGCAAATTGAGGGCTTTCCATAGCATCTGACCCCCCATTACGTATCCTGTCTATATCAAAAAACTTGAGTCCTTGACATATCTAATTAAGGTTCAGCAGTTGAAGTTTTCAAGTGCCATAAGAAACTGTCCCTGTATTCAATTCTTTTTAATTTTAAGGCACTTGTTCCACTGATCTCAGTGTGGTGGCCACAGTGGATGGAAAGTCAGAGAACTTGAAGAATTCTAAACAATGATCAGTGAAATAATAGAGGGCATAGATTGCCCAGGTTAGTGTCATCAAAGGAGGATAGGGGATGGACATTTTATTTCACTTAAACTGGCCAGTGTAATTAATTGCAACACATTAAAATTCTTTTTTTACATTTAAAAATGTAATTTGCACTGCATGCACATTCAGATATCTTAAATTCTTGAACATATGTGCAGGCTTTGCAATACTACAAGAGTGGGTGAGCACTAGCAGAGGTCAGTTAAATCAATTTGAGTTATGCCAGTTCTTGTCTGCCAGCTGGTGTCTAGAGTTAAACATCAGCAATTATTAGAGACCCAAGTATCAGCCCTGCATTGCATTAAAGACAACGAAGTCTTTCTTGATCGAAGACATGATTTGTTACTGCAGGCACAGTGTGAGGAAGATTCAGAGAAGGCAGTGCAGGGGAGACTTAAGAAGAAAATTGGCAGCATGTGACCTCCTGAAGAAAGAGAACCTATATGCCCACCATGCAGATAGAGGTAAGGAATCGTTTTCAGGCTCTCTGCACAGGTACTATGGCGGAGAATGATTTGGAAGACTCGTCTGAGGGAATGGTTCATAAGGAGACCCTATTGATAAGAAGGCATGGGATGCATTGTCCTATGGATGGGGGTTCCACGACCACCACTCCCAAGAGGAAGTCATCCATCTGCCGTCCGGACCATGAACCTAGAGAAGTGTGCTGCTTCCCTGAAGCTAGGATTCAGGATGTGATAGAGAGACTGCTGAGACTCATCAAGCCCTCAGACTGCTACCCCTTCCTACTTCTCCACATGGGCACCAATGACACTGCAAAGAACAATCTTGAGTGGATTACTGTGGACTATGTGGCTCTGTGAAGAAGGATAAAGGACTTTGAGGCACAAGTGGTGTCCTCATCCATCCTCCCTGTTGAAGGTAAACACCCAGGTAGGGACTATCGCACTGTGGAAGTAAATGCGTGGTTATGCAGGTGGTGTTGGAGAGAGGGCTTTGGATTCTTCGATCATGGGATGTTGTTCCAGGAAGAAGGCTTACTAGGAAGAGATGGATGGGATTCACCTAACGAAGAGAGGGAAGAGTATCTTCACAGACAAGCTGTCTAACCTAGTGAGGAGGGCTTTAAACTAGGTTTGATGGAGGACGGAGACCTAAGCCCAAAGGTAAGTAGGGAAGTGGGACACCATAAGAAAGCATAAGGAAGAGGGTGCAACAGGGGAAGCCTCCTGATTACACACATGCAACGGGCATTCAGCACCTGCTCAGACTGTTATTGAAGCATTCCTTGCTGCTATCCAGATTGCTTGTATAAGGTTTCATGAGCCATGGCAGTAAGGGTTAGGCTGGATATACCAGGATCACTATGGGCATTTCAACAACCTCTACTGGTATCTTTTGGTCTGGAAAGAGTCCCTGCTTGCAGCTTTCTGTACAGGCCAGTGTTCCTGAAGATGTGTGTGTTATGCTCCTTCCCTGACCAACCCATGTTGATGTCAGTGAAATGCCCATGGTGATCCACAAGCACTTACAGTACCATAGAGAAGTACCCCCTTTCTCTTTATGTACTCTGTCACAAGATGTCCCAAGATTAAAATTGGGCTATATTTGCCATTTATCATCCTGCCACAGTTAGGGAATCCCATTGCTGTGAAACCATCCACTATTTCACGCACAGTTCCAAGACTTAGTCCTTCGTAGCAGAGTGTGATTAATAGGTCAGCACACTTGTGATAACATGTTCCAACAGTGGATCAGACTCCAAACTGATTAGCGACTGACTGACTGATTAGTAGTCTGGAGTTGCCAGTTTCCACACAGCGATCATCACGTGCTTCTCCACTGAGGGCAGCTCTCATTCTGGTGTCCTTGCGCCACAGGGCACAGATGAGCTCTGCACAGAGTTCCATGCAGGTGGTTTTGCACATTCGAAAGTTCTGCAGCCACTGCTCATCATCCCAGACCTGCATAAGGATGTGATCCCACCACTCAGTGCTTGTTTCACATGCCCAAAAGCAGCGGTGCGCCATGTGCAGATGCTCTGTGAATGCAAAAAATAATCCAGCATTTTTTGTTTGCACGGCACACAGCAGGTTGGATTCAAGTTTCTATTGGGAGCGCCCAATATACTTCATGACCAGCCATGATGTGTTCAGAACACTGACAAAAACAGTGGAGAGCAGTGCAGGATGCGTCCTTTCAGATGGAGATGGGGGCACTCAGTAAACTGGTATCATTGAAAATGCCACGAAATGCAGTCAGAAACCCATGGAGTAATGGGACAGAAATCCATCATGGGACGTTGAGCCCGCCGCACTCATGATGCACTGCAATCCTCTCTGCCTTGCCACACCTCCCAGTGGCACAAAGTGGGATAACTGGCCACAGTGCACTGCTCTCGTTGATGCTAGAGCACCAGCTGTGGGTGTGCTTTGGAAATACAATGAGCACTTTGTGAACAGGCACAAGTGTTGTAATTACAGAACTTTTTGATCATCACTGTAACTTGCGTCGACCAAACTTTCTAGAGTAGACAAAGCCTGAGACTCCCATGGTGTGTTGACTGCAACCATATGTAAGTGAGACAAAATGGAACCTTCCTCTAGCCATGGGCTCTGTATGAAAAGTGCCTTTGTTGGAAGCTGGTATTTGTATACGTTACACCTGGTAGGGCTGAGTCCTGATAGTTCAGGACCCTCTGATCTCTTGTATGGGTGACTTATCTGGTATCCTAAAGGGTGGTGGTGATGGGGTGAGACTAATGCTGGCAAGTGAAATCCAAATACTGATGCATTCATAGAATTCAGAGGTAAACCCAGAAGCTCCTTGGTGGGAATTCATCCTTGGATTAGCTCTACTGATTTCACTGTACTTACAACTGGAATGAATTTAACCCTGTTGTCTAAATCAGAAATAGTTGCAGCGTCCAGCATTTCCTGATACACGTGCTGTCTTTGTAGAACCTTCAGTGTAGACAGGCTCTGAAGCACATGAGTTATTTTTATCCAGCCACTTCTCCCAAAACAACCTACTGTACTTGGATCACTTCCAAGCTGACTTCCACCCTTTCACAGCACTGGAACTGCCCTACTACCTGTGTCCACTGAATTTCCTCTTTTATTTTGACCATGGGTGACCACCTCCCTCACTGCTGCTATCTTTTCCTTTTTAACTTACCTGTTTCCTCCACTGTGTGCTTGTAATACTTTATCTGCAATCTGTCCAAGATAGCATGACGTGGATGAATGTGACTCTTCTCTTAGTTTGTCTCATATAGATAATTAAGTTGAAACTGTCCAGTCCTCATTCCCTTTCAAACTTGTATTTTGACAGTACCAGATGTAAGATGTACTGTAAGCATCCTGATTAAGAATTCCAGAGAATGTGTACTGTAGGACCATCCCTGAAGTGGACAGATGCCAGTTCAGATACTGCTCTATCCTAGTTACCTAGAGGAAATTTTATCATGGATAAAATAATGGATCCTGATGATCTTGTAGAGCATATAACCTTGTGGGGAGAGGTGACCTTTTAAACTTGGAGAGAGAAGAGGCAACCCGCAAAGAACTTTCTTTATTCACTGACCATGGTATTTCTTCAGTGTCTTTGCTGCCAAACCTCAGGAGGTGGGGAGACGTTTTTTGGAAAGTCTTGGGAAATATCAAGGCAACAAAGCAGCTAGTTTTTCAGTTAAACTATTCAGAATGCCTTCTTGACACTGAAAAGTGTGTAAACAGGCCCAAATTTTAAATCAAGATTCACCAAGCAAGTAGCTTCTTGGCTGAAGTTTGATGATGTTCCAAGCACCTGCACCACCCACTGAAATCAGTTGCTGTAATTCTGAAAATTGGACCATCCATGTTTACCTTGTGCATAGAATAACTTTAAAGAAAAAATCGTGAATGTGTGTGGCGGGGAAGAAATGGAGGGCAAGAGGGGAAGTGTAGAGTGAGGCTGAGGTGAAAAAGAGGGTGAGAAATGTAGGAGCAAACAGCCAATTAACACAGAATGGAGCAGGTCCAATCAAAACTGTAGAAAATTCTGATAGCAGCAGCAGTGAGTCCCTGTTTTAGTTGCTTCTACTAGCTGGAGTCCCTGGATGGCTCCTCCTTATAGTTTATTAAAGTATAATGTACCCAGGACACTGCATCCACTTTAATTTGTAGCTAATATTTTTGACCTTTAACATCTTTCTGAATTGTTCTAAATCTGTAATAGAGGTAGGCGGAAAAATCCAGTTTTAACTTGAAAATTCACATTACTAAATGTCTATTAAAGACTGTACCATAGTGTTTGTACTGAGAGTACTCTCTTAGTTGACAACCAATAATTAACTGGAGACTTCGGTTTTTAATACCACACTACTTGTTGTCAGAGTGCTTTGTCTGAACAGCAGCCCCAGGCGGAACATCAATTTTTGAGGAGGATGTTGCTGTCTGTGTGAGTCGCTGTGAACAGGTGCTCAGTAGCACATATGCTACATATTAATGTAGGTTGTTTTTTTTCATTTTCAGTATGTTCAGTGTTATGGTTGGGATCTTAATCAGTTATACTTCAGTCCCCTTCCATACATCCATTGTTTGACAACAATGGGGGACAGTGAATCTGATTTTTCGACAAAAGAGGGAATGGTCAGTGTTATAGGTTCATGCCTATGATGTCTATTTCAGAAAGCAGTGTTTTGGGTAATCTTGGTAGCATTGCATCAGTATGGCTTACTCATTCAGACCTGCTATGTGTGCAGTGCAGCTTGAGTTATTGTTGTCATTGAAACCATAACTTTGACTTCCCTAAGCTCAGTTCTACCTCAGCTATAATGTTGCACAATCATAATTTATTTCTGTCTTAAACCTTGGCTTAAAAATAAAAAAACTTGAGTCAAACATAATTGCGTAGTAAGTGACAGTTGGTCTCTGAGATTGTGGATTATCTCAGTGAAAGTGCTGAGCTTCATTATTCTGGAGAATGAAATAAGAGGTTGCTCTTAAACTGGGTGTCCTGAACCACAAATCACAATGCTGGATGAAATTATTTAGGCAGGTTGAGTGGCCTGGCTTGAGAATGTAGATGTTGTTGGCTAAAGCTCTGACACTGGCAATCTGGTCAGTTTAGGTGGCTCTTTTAGAGCAAATAGGGCTTCATGTGGAAAAAGGGTCTGCCTGCGAGAGCACAATTGCAGGTTGGGTACTTAAATTATGCTCTTGGTAACTCCAAGTTAACGCCTTTTTCAGAAAGAGGCTTTTGTTGCTGACTTGCCATAGTAACAAGGCAACAAACCTACTTCTATATAATCAAATTCACTTGCTTGAAAATAGTTGCAAAACATCCTGAGCAGCTGACTCCATCCAAATACTGTTTATTTAAAATAAGTTGCTTCTGCATTCTTGTGATTTCTGTAGAAATGTACTATCATAGATATTCACATATTGACTCTACATCCAGATAAAATGCATGGATACTTGGCCTCTTTGAAAATATGCCATTAAAAAAAAGACAACTTTTAGTCTGATATGCCATTAATTTTATTGCAAGCACTTCTAGTTGACATACACCTCTGAGGGTATGTCTACACAGCTGCTGGGAGCAAGTCTTGTGGCCTATGTCAACAGACTTGTTTTAATGCGGCTTGCACTAGCATGCTTAAAAATAGCAATGTACGCATTCGGGTGAAGCCTAGGGAGCCCAAATGTCAAAGCAGCATCTACACAGCTATTTTAGCATGCTAGCCCAAAGTCTGTCGTCCTGGGCTGCAAGACTCGCTCCTGGCAGCTGTGTACACGTACTTGTGGAGTCCTTGGTAAAATGCATTGCATTTAACTGTACTCGTATCCCCAGTCACTCCAGCATTTGGGTCTGATCTGTATCCATAATAAAGAAGCAACAAACTAGAGGATTATTTGTATGGCAACTAAAAACAGCAAAAGGGGGAAAAAAGTCACTGCAAGCAGTTTAAAAACAACATGGGGGACCTGGTCCAAAAAAAGAAGTTTCACCTTTTCTGGGGTAGATTTGTTCTTGTTTTGAGGGATCAGCTAGGGAATATATCAAAGCCCAGTTAAAACTAACTGCGTTTTTGTGTCATGAAAGGAAAGTATTTTGAAGGAAATTCCTCTCAGAATATATAATCAAGGAGGAACATGTCAATTATTGTTCAACAGCCTTATTGAATAAATTGAATGAATTTGAAATAATGGACCACTTATTGGCAGGCTTAATGATGGGTCTGTTTGGCCTCAGTCAGATGGGACTTTTCCAAAGGAGAGGTTGAATAATGGATTGGAGCCTTTTGATGATGAAAGAGAGTTTAACTCTCTCAAATTGTATGATGGTTAAATACAAGGACCTCTGAGTCATTCTTTTGGTTAAGTGTCAATGCTGATACTAGAGAGACAAGGTGGGAGAGGTAATATCTTGTTAGACCAACTTCTTTTGGTGAGAGAGACAAGCTTTCAAGCTTGCTCAGGGCTCTCCCATCTTGTGTCTCTAGTATTATAAATGGCATATGTTTGCATACACTCTCTAATTCTGAGTTGGATTTTCTGACACAATACTTTAAAAAGATAAAGCTTTTGTATGGGTATTGATTTTATCTATTACATAGTTCACTGGGTAAATGGCCAGTGAGGATTGCTAATTATCTTATTTATTACTTGATCTCTGAATTAAAAAAAACC
>ML675660.1:126697-153405 GCA_007922155.1 Mesoclemmys tuberculata | reverse complement strand
TTCAGCCAGAAATTATGCAAAATTTGCAAAAATGGGTAATTTTTAAAATCATGATTTTAAAAGAAAACGTTGCTTATTCGGTCTCATAGCAGACAGGAATTATAAACTGTTCACGAAAAGGACAATTATCTGTCATTCAATTTTGAAAAAAAATTGCTTATTTGGGAAAATTTCAGCCAGAAATTATGCAAAATTTGCAAAAATGGGTAATTTTTAAATTCAGGATTGCTAAAGGGCACGTCACGAACCGGTCGGACTGATCCCCCGACCGAGACAGGGAGCTCCCACCCACGAGACCTTTGGGTGTCTGCGAATTGCCGGCCGAACGATTTATTACTGAGATGCTGCAGCTGGTCTGCCTCCTCGCTTTGGGTACCACCACGGTGCTGGGACAGGTAACTTTGTTACTCGAATTTGGTGTCTGTCTCCTTGGAGGGTGTCGCTGGTCCATTGCAGTTACATCTCGAACCCGGGGTTTAACAGGGGGTAACTTTGGGAGCAGGCAGAGAACATAAGAACAGCCAGACTGGATCAAACCAATGGTCCATTTTGCCCAGTATCCTGCCTTCTGATAGTGGCCAATTCAAGATACCTCAGAGGGAATAAATGGGACATGGCAATTATTGAGTGATTCATCCAATCATCCACTCCCAGATTCTGGCAGCTAGAGGCTTAGGACCCTTGGAGCATGGGATTGCATCCCTGCTCATCTTAGCTAATTGCCTTTGATGGACCCCAGTTATAGTTTTGGCTTTAAATACATCCCCTGGCAATGAGTTCCACTGGTTGACAGTATGTTGTGTGAAATAGTTTCCCATAAAGACTCATTTCCTCCTCTTGAGTGGTTTGATTTGTGTAGATTATAGAATCTCTGGCTTTTTCTAAATGCTGTGGAGTGAGTTCCTAAGAAAATTCAGGGGAAGTGAGAGCACAAGGGGAATGACAGAGAGAGGGTTGGAGAGAAATATGAGGGAGGTAAATTCCTTCCTGACCCCAGATATGGCAATCAGCTAAACCGTGAGCATGTGGGCAAAACTCACCAGCCTGACTTGGCGACTTGGCATGCTAGTGCCTATCAAACTCAGCAGTGGTGGCATTAGAATGGCCAGAAGCCAGGAAGGGGTGACAGGCGATGGATTTATCAACATGAAGGATGTGAGGCTCAGGTGAAGGCGATAGTGTAAGCTCTGGTTGAGCTGCAAACAAGCAACAATTGCAGCTCCCTGTGAGGAAATGGCCTGTATCCAAGGATTGCTGAGGGGGTTTTGTCTCCCACATCCTGCTGGAATGGCAGGACCCAGCTGGGAAAGGAGCAGAAACTTGCCTGGGGGGAAACAATGTCCCCTTTTACGCCCTGTCCCATTCATCTTTTTGTAGTGCAACTGACTGGAGTGGAGTCAGATCTCTGTGCAAGTTTGCCCCTTCATGACCCTTGAAAGGAGAAAAGCTATTGTCCTTGCATAAACCCAGGAACCGGGAAAAAAATTCCTGTCTCTCTCCTGTGCCAAGACCTATCTGTACTGATCCCCAGAGGCACTGGGCACCCCCCAAGCACCAAGTGCAGCCAAGGAGAAGGCTCAGGTCTCTAACAATCCACTCCTGGGCAGGGCTTTGCTGGGGGGCAGAATATTCCTAGGAAGAATTGCCCCTGCTAGGAAGAGGAGCCAGATCCCCATGGCTTCATTAAAGTCAGTGGCTAGATCCACAGGTGGTGTAAACTTGTTTTGCACCAACCGAGACTATTGCACTTGTGACTTTGCTTCCTAGGGGAGACTCGCTGAGCTAGCTTAATTGGGGCAAAACTGCACAGAATGGGGCAGGCAAACCAGCAATATTGGTGGTTATTTCTAAAATGAGATTCAGAAAGCCAGCAACAAACAGCTTCTCATTACTTTGCTGGTTGTCCAGAAGCCAAAAACACAGCTTCCTTAAAGCCATCCAGCCCACTGGCTTCCACCCCAGACAGCCAAGTCAGATATGATGGGGATTGATGAAAACCTCATCCATCGTATGAAAAGATCTACCAATCCCAAAGGAACAGGCACATTACACAACAGGTCAATGAATATTTCAGATCTTACCCAAACACACATTTACAGATAATACTTATGAACTAATATTTATTTTTTTTTAAAGGAGATCACGTTGGTTAAAAGATTCATTATACATGCAGATGAGAATAAAATCCATTGGCCAGTTTTTTAGGAGATGGTAAACTGAGTTGCCAAAGTTCTTTTAGAATCATTTTCACAGTTTATAATCCAATAGACAAGCCATGCGTAGATACTTGCAATTTCTTCCATAAGAAATAGCAGGGTGTACCAATCTTATAACTATTTAAAAAAATTAATGAAAAATCCATCTGAAATAAAAATAAAGTCTATAGTAGGTCTTTCTGTTGAAACACACTATTTGTCTTACATATTCCCCTACACCAACCCCTTGAGTGAGGTTTCACTTTTAAACCCTTTAATCCAAATGGGGTAAATTACATCAAATAAACGCCACAGGATTAGCCCCATTTCCTATATTAGAAAAGAAGATACATAAGAATTGCCATACTGGGTCAGACCAATGGTCCATCTAGACCAGCATCCTAGATATAATTCTGCAGCTATCTCACATTCAAAATAGATTTTATTTTTACAATATTTGCAACACTTTCAAGGTGTAAACTCAACAAAAATGCCACTTCTATTTTCTCCATCTTTATAGATCAGGGTGCAAAGTGCACTCAATTAGGAGAGGGATCTTCATAAGTAACCTCCTGTTGGGTCTGGGCCACAACTGTCTTAGGACCCAAATACATAGGTATTTTGCCTAGTTCCAAGTCCCTTACTGTGGAATTCTGTCCTTGGATCATCTGAGACAATATTCATCTAAACTGAACACCCTATAGAGTTCCTTTGTCACAAATTGTATAGATAAAGTTATCTGCTGTTCACCATTTCAGAGTGGAAATTTAAAACCACTATTGTTTCCCTGGTAGCATATCCAATAACTTGGAATATTCACTCCGGATGACTGAACTGTACTTGAACTGGCTCCATGTCATAATGAAAGAGAGGGGAAATGACAAGCAAAATAAAAAATTATTGTTTTAGCAAAACTGTCTCAAAGTCCACCAAAATCCCATCAAACAAAACTAATATCCAGTTATATTATCAAATGCCCTCAGGAAAGAGAAAAAGCCACAACACAGAAGGCAAGAGAGTTTGTTTTACATAAAATGAAATTCCAGAGCTGGTTACATCTCAGGATCATATTGGTCCCTCCTGACCTTAAAGTCTACGAGAGTCCAAATCAGAACAGATTTTCCCACTGGGCTGTCCAAACCTCCTTCACTGAGAACCACCTCATTATTATTCGGTCATGGTAGTTACAAAGGTTTTATCATCATCGTAATGGGGAAAAATCAGCCAACCTTCTCATCTGCAAACAATCCCAGCTCATCAGGGAAAATACTGAAAGGAACTTTGCCAATAGATGGAAACTGATTAAATCACAGAAGGTTTAATGTGTGTTTGGAATCCTTTCAAATTCCCCAGTTAGGTCTGTGACACTTCCTTTTCCAGCCCAAAATTATCTGAGTTACGATCACGGCATGATATCTAAGCACCGAGAGCTGAGGACACTGCATCATGTGACACTTTGGGAGGTGGAGGGGCAGAACATGGAGATGATAAACTATTGTAGCTCTCTGAGAAGCCAATGCTGCTAGAATGATGGGAGACTTGTGATGCCGATTAGGAAAGAATTCCTTTGACTCACATCATCCCCTTTGGGCCTCACAGAGGCTGAAATGATACTGATTCCCCAGATCTTTGCTCTTGCTTTTTGTTATATTTCACTATATTTTAAATAAAAAAATAGGATGAAAAAAAACAACCATTATTCAGACCCCACAGCAATGTAAGAACTGGGCATGAGACAATCTCATCCCAAAGAGGGAATCTGGTGACTAACAATAACTTTGCAATGGGGAAACAAGTATAAATGTGATGCCCGGGATTTATCTAGGCTGGGAAAAGTGATGGAGATCAGGTTAGGACAGGAGGAAAGCTAACTACAACCACTGAACCTGGGTTGTGTACCCTGCAAAGACCTTTTGATATGAAAACACAACTAATTGCTCAAATTAGGTAATGGTTCTAGGGGAGACAAGGCACAGGTAATGTTTATTTCAATGTAGCTATATGAGGTCAGCTCTATCCCCCACCTGGGACTGATGGGCATTTCTAGCAGGAGGGACACAAGCTCCCATAACTCTTAAGACAAAAGGGTTAGAATCGTAGAAGATGAGGGTTGGAAGGGACCTCAGGAGGTATCTAGTCCAACCCCCTGCTCAAAACAGAACCAACCTCAAGTAAATAATCCCAACCAGGGCTTTGTCAAGCTGGGCATTTAAGAATGGAGACTCCATCACCTCCCTAGGTAAACCATTGCAGTGCTTCACCCCCCTCCTAGGGAAAAAGGTTTTCCTAATATCCAACTGGGAACTCCCCCACTGCAACTTGAAACCATTGCTTTTTGCTCTTAGTGGTGGTTGAGAACCACCACTGATAACAGCCTAGCTCCATCCTCCCTGGAACACCCCTTTAGGTAGTTGAAGACTACTATCAAATTCCCCCTCATTCTTCATTTCTGCATACTATATAAGCCCAGTTCCTTCAGCATCTCCTCATAAGTCATGTGCTCCAGTCCCCTAATCATTTTTGTTGCCCTCTGCTGGACTCTCTCCAATATGTTCAGATCCTTCCTCTAGTGGGGTGGCCCAAAACTGGACAGACAATACTCCAGATGTGGCCTCACCAATGCCAAATAGGGGGGAATAATCACTTCCCTCGATCTGCTGGCAATGCTCCTACTAACGCAGCCCAATATTCTGTTAGTCTTCATGGCAATAAAGACACACTGTTGATTCATATCCAGCTTTTTGTGTACTGTAACCCCCAGAGCCTTTTCTGCAGAACTGCTGCTTAGATATTTGGTCCCCAGTCTGTAGCAGTCCATGGGATTCTTCTGTCCTAAGTGAAGGACTCTGCACTTGTCCTTGTTGAACCTCATCAGATTTCTTTTGGCCCAATCCTCCAATTTGTTTAGGTCACTGTGTTGCCTCTCTCTACCCTCCAGCATATCTACCACTTCCCTCAGCTTAGTGTCATCTGGAAACTTGCTGAGAGTGCAATTCATCCCATCCTCCAGATCATTAATGAATATGTTGAACAAAACAACATAGAAGTTCAGAGGATTCAACCCAAAGTAAGGTGACTGCAAAAGGCAGAAACAGGTAATTCAGCTTGTGGAGCTCAGACATTACAGTGAAGGAAACGGTGCAATCCACCTTAAAGGTCACTAGGTGGGAATTAGCCATGTATTTAAAAAAAAAAAAAAGTCTTTGGCCAGCCCTAGTAAATGCAATTACAATGTTACTGCCCTGTGTGGATTCTCTTATGCCTGATAAGGTGTGAGCTCTGACAGAAGCTTTTCCCACACATAGGGCATGAGAAGGGTCTCTCTCCTGTGTGGCTTCTCTGATGTTTGGTGAGCTCTGAGCTCTCACTGAAGCATTTCCCACACACAGAGCATGAGTAGGGTCTCTCTCCTGTGTGGATTCTCTGATGTGAGACAAGGTGTGAATTATAACTGAAGGCTTTCCCACACTCAAGGCATCTGAAGGGTTTCTCTCCTGTGTGGATTCTCTGGTGTATAATAAGGTCTGAGCTCCGGGTGAAGCTTTTCCCACACACAGGGCATGAGTAGAGTCTCTCTCCTGTGTGGATTCTCCAATGTGAGGCAAGCTGTGAGCTATAATTGAATCCTTTCCCACACTCAGGGCAAGTGTAGGGTGTCTCACCTGTATGGATTCTGTGATGTGTGATGAGGTTTGAGCACCGACTGAAGCATTTCCCACACTCAGGGCACGTGTAGGGTTTCTCTCCTGTGTGGATTTTCTGATGTGTGATGAGCGTTGACCTATGACTGAAGCTTTTCCCACACTCTGGGCATATGTAGGGTCTTTCTCCAGTATGAATTCTCTGATGACTCATCAGGGCTGAGCTGTCAGTATAGCTTTTCCCACACTCTGAACACATGTAAGGTGTCTCTCCTGTGTGGATTCTCTGATGCGTGGTCAGGTGTGAGCGCCAACTGAAGTTTTTCCCGCACTCAAGGCAGGCGTAGGGTCTTTCACCAGTGTGGACTCTCTGATGACTGATAAGGGCTGAGCTGTCACTAAAGCTTTTCCCACACTCCAAGCACACATAAGGTGTCTCTCCTGTGTGGATTCTCTGATGTGTGGTCAGGGTTGAGCTACGACTGAAGCTTTTCCCGCACTGAGGACATGTGTAGGGTCTCTCTCCAGTGTGGATTCTCTGATGTCTAATAAGGGCAGAGTTATGATTGAAGCTTTTCCCACACTCAGGGCATGTGTAGGGTGTCTCTCCTGTGTGAGTTCTCTGATGAGTAATAAGCGTTGAGCTATGACTGAAGCTTTTCCCACACTCAGGGCAAGTGTAGGGTCTTTCTCCACTGTGGATTCTCTGATGACTCGTAAGAGCTGAACTATGACTGAAGCTTTTCCCACACTCAGGGCACGTGTAGGGCATCTCTCCTGTGTGGATTCTCTGATGTGTGGTCAGGTGTGATCCCCGAGTGAAGCTTTTCCCACAGTCAGTGCATGTGTAGGGGGTCTCCCCTGTGTGGATTCTCCGAT
Organism: Mesoclemmys tuberculata; assembly: GCA_007922155.1. NCBI lineage: Eukaryota > Metazoa > Chordata > Testudines > Chelidae > Mesoclemmys > Mesoclemmys tuberculata. Next base: position 146,690 of record ML675660.1, on the reverse strand, counting down.
GCAACGTAAGGTGTGAACTCTGACTGAAACTTTTCCCACATTCAGAGCAAGTGTAGGGTCTCTCTCCAGTGTGGATTCTCTTATGCGAGATAAGATGTGAGCTTTGACTGAAGCTTTTCCCACAATCAGAACATGTGTAAGGGCTCCCTCCTGTGTGAATTCTCTGATGTCTGATAAGGTGTGAGATATGACTGAAGCGTTTTCTGCACTCAGGGAATACACATGATGTGTCTCCAGTATTGATTCTTTCATGTCTAATCAGATGTGAATGCTTATTCAAGTTCGTCTGTGGTGTGTGCTGACTCTCATTATCTTTTGAATGTGCCCAACTCCTAGAAACATTGCCTTGACATCTTCCTGATAATATCCCACGTGATTTTACTTGTTCAGTATCTCCTTGAGGATTCTTCTCCTCATTCTCACTCACCATCCCATCACCTGCTAGAAGAAACAGAGAAATCAGACATAGGTCACTCCTTTTTCTGGAGAAAAAGGGAACCTCAGAGAGAGGAAAGGAATAAAGGTGGAAGAAACCAAAATAAGGGTTTTAGAGATCAAACAAATAAAGAGTCGAATCTCTCCCAAAACATTCCCCAAAGGAGAGGAGAAATTCTGGGTCCACATCTCAACACACAGGGGGGAGATAGATTGGGGAGGGAGCTGGGACAGGTGGGAAACCTTCAGGATGCCACACCTCCTGAAAACAATCATCAACTCAGAGAGTTCAAGTGGTCTTTATAGGAATCACAAATACTTCCTTAAGTCATGGACATCTTTTTGAGTTGGTTTTACTGATTTCTCACCTGTACAGGCCCCTCTCAGGATCTCTTTTTCCTCAGAGCCCTGGAGTTGTGGGAACCAAGGATTTTCCACTTGTTCCAGCCAGTAGATCACATCAGGTTTGGAAACTGGAAACCCTGCTCAAGGGAAAGAAAACAAGCAAGATCAACTGAATTTGTGAAATGTGTGTGTCATTCTGGAGTGCAATCCAGGCCCCAGAGAGGTGGTGTCACCACCTACACCATAACCCTAGATGCCTCACAACACTTTGCTATTGTATCTCCCAATCCTGGCCACCAACAAACAGCTTAACAGCATGAAGGTCACATCTTGAGTGCCTGTGTACAGCTATATCCTCAGCCCAGAGCTCTGATCCCAGCAGCTTGCCAGCAACACTCCAGTCACACTCCAGCTTCTACCAGCTTTGGTTACTGTTTGCAGGGTGGCCCCAACACACTCCCAGGTGTGGGTTCTGTGCTGTCCAGGTTCTGATATTAGGTTTGTTGACCGTGTAAGAAGTCAGTATTCAACAGTCAGCTTCTTTAACTGGAGTTATCAAACAGCTCAGCTTAAACACAACACTGGATTAGTTTTGATTAAAAAATAAAACAAGTTTATTTAACTGCAGAGCTATACTTGTGTTCACTTAAAATCTAAGGTATTAAAGTCAGAAATGGTTATAAGAAAAATAAAAATAAAATGTTTTCTGGTAGCTAAAACATAACAAGCTCGACTTGGTTCAAGGTAAAATCCTTACTACATAGAATCGTAAAATAATAGGACTGGAAGGGACCTTAAGAGGTCTTCTAGTCCAGTCCCCTGCACTTATGGTAGGACCAAGCATTACCTAGATCATCCCTGATAGGTGTTTTTTAACATGTTCTTAAAAATCTCCAGTGATGGAGGTTCCATCACCTCCCTAGGCAATTCATTCTAGTGCTTAACTGACATGATAGGAAGTTTTTCTTAATGTCCAACCTATATTGCCCTTGCTGCAACTTAAGCCCATTTCCTCTTGTTCTATCCTCAGAGATTAATGAGAACATTTTTTCTTCCTCCTTTTAACAACCTTTTCTGTACTTGAAAACTGATACCATGTCCCCCCTCACTCTTCTCTTCTCCAGACTAAACAAACCTGAGTTTTTCAATCTTCCCTTATAGGTCATGTTTTCAGGACCTTCGCTCATTTTTGTTATTCTCCTCTAGACTTTCTCCAATTTGTCCACATCTTACCTAAAATGTGGCACCCAGAACTGGACACAATACTCCAGCTGAGGCCTTATCAGCACAGAGCGGAGTGGAAGAATTACTTCTTGTGTCTTGATTACAACACACCTGCGCATACATCCCAGAATGTTTGCTTTTTTCTCCTCTTAACACTATGATACCATTGACTCATATTTAGCTTGCGAACCACATGTTCCCAACAACAGAGTTAACCAAATTCTCAGGTCAGGATCTCCACCAGAGCCAAAGGGCTGGTTCCTTTGTCATCTTAGGTGAAAAGACAGATGGGGGAAAATGAGTGTTTTTCTCCCTCACTTTTATAGTCCAGTCACCCTTTGAAGTGGATTCTTCTGCAGTTTACCCCCTCTAAGAAAAGTTTATTCCAACACTCAGGAAGATGACATGGAGTTGCATGTTGAAAGTGGCACCATGCTTTTTCCTCTCCCTTGTGCATGCTGAAATGCAGAGTTGCCTTGTCTTCTGCCATTTCCCCCCTTGCTGTCACAAGGACCATGTTTACTACTTATATGTATATTGAGGTAAAAACATATTCCTTTGCTTAGGATAGCTCAATTTAACAACTTTTGCCTAGTCAGGACTGCGTGGGTTTGAATTTGTGCTAATCTCATCATATGGGAAATTCGGAAACTTTAGATATAATGTTGCTAGAGACATTTCACTAAATTGACCATCAAGTTATTAGTTTCAAATGACATCTCCCAAGGCACATTTTGTACAAAGCTTATTACAATAGTGTGCAGACTGTGAATCCAGGGGTGCTTTCAATCACAAATTGTCACAAAGGAGATTCCATTTCACCCCAGCTCATTTTTAATGGGTTACATCCCCAAGCCAGCTTCCTTTGCTCAAAGCAGCAGGAAATCGGATATTATTAATCATGGTTGATGGCAGTGCCAGAGGATGGCGCCCCATTGTCCTAGACACTGTACAAACAGAGTAGTAGACAGTCCCTGGAATGAAGAACATACAATCTAACTAGAGAAGACAGACAAATGGTGAGGGAAGGAGCAGAACACATGAGCAGAGGGGAACAATGGCAAAATGCAATGGCAAATACAATGAGCACCGGCATATTGTGAGACTGTTGTATTTAATGTTATGAATATTACCTCTGTGTGTGAGTCAGCATTAAAACTTCAAAGGCTGTAATACAGACATGGGTCAGAGGATAAGCAGCCTGCTGAATTTTCACAGACCTCTGCATCAATATGTGGGCTATCTATTTGCATGTTCCTGGCTTGCTCGGGGGTGGGGTGGGAGCGATTAATGACAAATCTCAAAGTGGGTTATGCAGCCACCTAGCTTTTGATGCTTTGCCCTCTGCAGAAAAGGGCAGTGACTAATTTTATCTGTTTCAGGAGAATGAGAAATAAAGAAAGATTTGGGTGCCATAAAAGGCTGAGTATGAACTGTCTGGTGGGAGCAAAGTACTCTCCTTGAGCGACACACTGACATGACCTGATAACCAAGAGCTAAACCCTTAGATAAAGGTTTAAAAGACTTTAGAACCTATCAGCGTGTCACATACTGGGGTATAATGCACCCTGTAACCTGGGGTGTCCTTTAAATGCCTTGCTATTGTAGCCTCGAGCCTAGACTGTATGTCAGTCTCTCCCAGCTATGTCTGTGTGTGTGTGCCGGAGCCAGCCACAACTTGGTTTTTACCAGCCTTGGTTATGCTGCAGGGTGATGCTAACACATGCCCAGTCTCAGATCTTCCCCCAGAAATGTGTGTGGTATGCTGCTAAGCCCTCTCCTGGGCAGTACAAACATATTCCTTTAAAGGAATAATATGCCAGTTTATCATTTTAAATAGAGTACCCAGGCACTCCAATTTAAACACACTGGATTAGATAAAACTGTAAAACTAGAAAGAGAGAGATTTTACATGAGTGTAAGCAATAAAAGTCAGAAATGGTTACCAGAAAATTAAAGATAAAATGCTTACTAGGGCCTGGTCTACAGTTACCTTCCGGATTTGGCAGCAGTCGATGGAAGATACGCAAGTGACATAAAACACTTGTGTATCTCCTATCGACTTCACTGCATCTGTTCCGCGCGCCATACACACTACGCTGCGCTACTTACGGGGGCGTGGGGTGTCCTCCGTCAATTTCTGGATTGACTGAGTGGGTCTACACAGACTGCTCAGTTGATCCAGAGATATTGATCTGACAGTGGCGAATTTGCAGCTGTCAGTATAGACCCAGCCTAGCATTTACTTAAGAAACTATATGTAACTGGAGGCTCTTTGAGATGTGTGCTCCCTATCCGTATTCCACCGAGGGTGATGTGCACACACCCAGACCTGAAGCTTTTCAAATTAGCATTGCCCTTATACTGCCTTATGGTTTCGCCCAAGGTGATAAAGGGCAAGGCGGGCCACCCACATCGCCAGCTCCTTCTCCACCACAGACCTACCAGATCTGCAGTAGAGGGGAAGGAGGGTGGGTTTGGAAAACAGAAAAGGATCGCACAGCTCAAAGAACCTCCAGCTACAGGTAAGTAACCTTCTCTTTTTCGAGTGATGGTCCTTATTGTAGTCCACCAAGGGTGACTGACAAGCAGTACCTAGATAGGAGGACGGCGCAAGGAAGATGACAGAATCATGGAATGGAGGTTGGCTGAGTCTGTCACGGAATCAGATACTAGAGCATAGCAGGAGGAAAAGGTGTGTATCGAACCCCATGTGGCTACAAGGGCCATGTCGTGGAGTGCGACTATGGTTGATGCTTGCATTCTTGTGGAATGGGCTCATACCCCACCTGGTGGTGAGCGCCCTGGCCTTTGGCCACGTACAGATTCTCTGGGTGAAAATGGCCCACTCTTTAATTCTTTCCGCTATGGTGACAAATAGCCGAAAAGACTTCTGGAATGGTTTTGCAGGTAAAAGGCCAGGGCCCTAGGCATATCAAGGGAATGAATTCACCGTTCCTTATTAGAGGTTTGGGGAAGAAGGCACGCAGATGTATGGGTTGGTTGAGGTGGAATCGGGAAACCAGATTCGGTAGGAACTTGGGATGCAGGCACAGTGAAACCTTGTCTTTATGGAAATTGGTGAAGGGGGGTTACCATCCTGGCTCCCCATTCACCAACTCTCCTTGATGAGGTAATGGCAAAAAGGAAAGCCACCTTCCTGGAGAGGAAAGACAGCAGAAGGCCAGGTGTAACAAAAAACCTTGTCTTTACATTCCTATTATAGCAATATCAAGCACAGAGGGACACGGAGGCATGGTCTAGAATCATACAAATATCACCAAAATCGCCATATCCACCACACATACAGTAGTCATAGCCCTTGGAGAGAATGCAAAGTGCAGGGACTGGACTTTACTGCATCCAATAAGGAGAAATTAAATATTTTCTAAAATCAGATTTTTAAATGACTGATGGTACAAAAACTGTGTCTGAAAAGGACACTGGAACAAGACAAAACTATGTACGACGAGTTCAGGTATAGAGTTATTACTAGACGCATAGACTCTAAGGTCAGAAGGGACCATAATGACCATCTAGTCTGACCTCCTGCACAACGCAGGCCACAGAACCTCACCCACCTGCTCCTGTAATAGACCCCTAACCTATGACTGAGTTATTGAAGTCCTCAAATAATGATTTAGTCTTCAAGGGACAGAGAATTCACCAGCAAGAGACCTGTACCCCATGCGGCAGAGGAAGGTGAAAATCCCCCAGGTGAAAATGCCAATCTGCCCTGTGAGAAATTCCTTCATTACTTCAAATATGGCGATCAGATAAAACCGGAGCATGCGGGCAAGACTCAGCAGCCAAACACCCAGAAAGGATTCATGGTAGTACTCAGAACGCACCACATCTAACATCCCATCGGGCATATTTATCGCTAGTAGTCAAAGATCAGTCAATTGCCAAATTAGGCTGTCCCATCATACCATCCCTTCATAAACTTATCAACCTCAGTCTTGAAGCTAGCTAAGTTTCCTGCCCCCACTGCTCCCCTACAAAGGTTCTTCAGAGACTCCCCAGCTTCCAATAACTGAGGGGACAGGAATTCATACCCAATGAGGCCACAGACTCATAGGTCTCCTGCATGACGTCTCTGTAGAGGGCTCTCTGAGTAGGGTCCAGCAGAGCCCACTCCTCCTCAGCGAAACACACAGCCACCTCCTCGAAGGTCACCAGCCCCTGAGAGAGCAAGAGTCCAGCATTCAGCACCTGCTGCCCAGTGACAACCCTACCATTCATGGGGGAGCAGGGCCAGGAAAATGGATGCTCTGGGAGGGACACGGTAGCACAGTCCCACACCAGCCCCACTCAGAGCAGCCAGGTGGCATCAGATTGAGGGGAGAGAGAGAGAGCGAGAGTGCCCCTCGTCCCTGCCAGTGGGCAGAGGGGCAGGAGTCTTCACATTCAATGACACGCCTACTAGCCTGAGGCTGGCACTGGAAATGGCGTTCCTAGCAGGGTCCTGGGACAGCCTCCTGGTGGGAATCCGAACATCCTCCCCATTAAATAAATCATTGTTTTTCAAATAAGGGGTCACGACGTGGTTATGTTGGGGTCGTGAGCTGCATGCCCCCTCCCTGGCCAGGCGCAGGGCTGTGGGCCTCCCTGCTTCCTCCTGGCAGAGGAACATGGGGGAAAGGGGTGAGCGGTGATACACAGATACCGCTCACCCCCCCAGCATTCCTCTGCACCTCCCATGGAGGGGTGAGGAGGAGGGTGAGAAGCAATGCCAGGGCTCTCTGCATCTAGGTCACTTTCCCCATTTGGGCAGTGCTGTGAGGCATGCATCAAGAGATGCTGCTCTCTGCCCCGCCTCTTATGCAGCCCAGATGAAGAAAGCGACCTGGACGCAGGGAGCCCGGACGTTGCACCTCACTTTCTCCCCACATAGTCCCCCAGGAGGGTGCAGAGGCGCAGCTTTCGAGGTGGGAGCCAGCAGCAATACCAGCCACTCTGTGCATGCAGGGCTGTTTTCCCAGGGGGTGCAGGAGGGGATTGCAGGATTCAGGGGTGAAGAGGGCACAGTGCAGGGGTTAGGAGTGAAGGGGGAGTGGGAAACCTGCAGGGGGGCCAGGAGCAGGCACCCACGGGGCTGAGGGGGGTGCACTCAGAGGCTTGCTATGTGAATGTAGTCACCAATGCAAAAAAGTTTAAGAACCACTGAAATAAACACGTATATGTAACAAACACTGAGGAAATTGACAGGAAAAAAGATAGAAGCTTGAAATTGTAGAAAACTGGTAAGGCAAAGCAAAGGGACAAAAGGAGAAATCGCTCACCAGCAGAATCAAGGACAACACGAAGGAAGGTTATTTTTCATATATTAAATCACAAAAAGAATCCTAACAATGGTACGGTTCACTCCTAGATGGCAACAGCAGAAGTAAAAATGTTCAATTAATATTTTTCTACTGGATTTGGGGAAAAGCAAGCAGTTGATCTAGTCTGATGTTTACCATGATGGATGAAGACAGTTTTTTCATCATAAACTCATGAGGGCATTAAATAGCAGCTATTAAAGCCAGGCATTTTTAAATCAGCAGTTCCAGATATCTTCCATTCAAGAATTTAAAAAAAAAAAAAAAAAAAAAAAAAAACAGGCAGAGGAGATCAGTGGACAAAAATCAACATTAATTATTAGGTCTTAGAAAACCGGGGAAACTCCAGGAGACAGGAAAAAACTAATGTCACAATATTTACAAAGGGACAACCGAGATAACTATAAGGCTACCTGACATCAAACCTGGCAAGATAATAGAGGGGCTGACACTGGATTTGATTAATAAATAATTAAAAGGGGGTCATGTAATTCAGGCCAATCAACGTAAGTTTAGGAAAAATAGATCCTCGCAAACTAAATGGATTTTTTTTGTATGAGCTCAGAAGTTTGGTTGATAAAGAAATAGTGTTAATGTAATATACTTAAGATTTCTGTAAGGTATTTGACTTGGTACAGCATTATATTTAAATAACTAGCACAATAAAAAATTAACACGACCTACATTAACTAGCTTCAAAACCAGATTTCTTTGACAGGTTTCAAAATGTAGTTGTAAATGGAGAAGCTCGGTCAAATGGCTGTTTCTAGTAGGGTCCCAGAAGGATCAGTTCTTGGCCTTACACTATTTAATTCGTTTGTCAATGACTTGGAAAAGAACATATCATCACTGAGGAAGTTTGCAGATAACAGAAAGTTTAGGAGAGAGGGAAATAATGAAATGTGTCAGCTGGTTATTTGTCTGGCAGGTCTATCCCCTCTCTTTCTCCACCCATGGCATTTTCTGCCCTGTCCCACCTCCAGCAGCTCCCACCTTCCTATGTATTTACTGCCCATTTCCCTGCAGTCAGAATCTACCACAAGCTCCATGATAACCCCTTACCTCAGCTGACTCCGCTGCAGCCACTTCCTTTCCCCTGGAAGGATAGGATGATCCAGAGCAAAACATTGACATTATTCTGTAGCCTGTCAGGGCAAAAAGGGCAATTAGAGAGATTTCAGAAGGGGATTTTGTACATTTCACAGAGTCCCGCCAGATTTTTTTCCCTAGAAAATGACATTCTAGGTTTTGTACCATTGGGAAATACTTAGTGACTTTATTAGAAGTAGGATTACCCATCAGGATTAAACCCTCCAAAACATGATTAGCCCCTCCCGGATATGATCTACACTACAGAGGCCTACACTACATTGACGTGAGCGGAATTGCATTGACTTAGTTGTGTGCATCTCTGCATTTAAATTTGTTTCCCACCAAGGTAAGATCCCCATTATATCAACATGGTAACACCACTCCCTGATCGACATCAAGCCATTGTTGATGGGCTGAGGTCAACACAGTGCAAGTGCAGAGAGTGTGTTGCCTGTGTCGAACCTACCAGTTCTCCAGTAGCTGTCCTAAAATGCCTGACACCGACCACTTTGGTCATAATTGCGAACTCCACTGCCCATAGGTCAAGAAGCCCAGAAGACCAACCCCACTCAAAACCCTGCAAGATTTCTAAATGTCTACTCCGGTCACACCTCCAGCAGTGATCCTTTGTTGTGTGCAACTGATCAGTTGACAAAGCCAGTTACATGCTCCAAATGAGCTTCAGCCAGCATAAACAGAAGATATTGGATCTCTTGTGCCTGTGGGGAGAGAAAGCTGTATAGGCACAGCAATGGATCATAGAATCATAGAATATTAGGTTTGGAAGGGACCTCAGGAGGTATCTAGTCCAACCCCCTGCTCAAAGCAGGACCAACTCCAACTAAATCATCCCAGCCAGAGCTTTGTCAAGCCAGGCCTTAAAAACCTCTAAGGATGGAGATTCCACCACCTCTCTAGGTAACCCATTCCAGTACTTCACCACGCTCTTAGGGACAAAGTTTTCCCTAATATCCAACCTAGACCTCCCCCACTGCAACTTGAGACGGTTGCTCGTTTTGTCATCTGCCACCATTGAGAACAGCCTAGCTCCATCGTCCCTGGAACCCACTTTCAGGTAGTTAAAGGCTGCTATGAAATCCCCCCTCACTCATCTCTTCTGCAGACTAAAAAAGCCTAGTTCCCTCAGCCTCTCCTTATCAGCTTTTCCTCACCTCTTTTAACTTCCTTGGTCTCCCCTTCTTGTTTGATGACTGTTTCTTGCTTAAATGCAAGCGAAGCCAAGCGCACAGTCCTTGGTCTAGGACAGACCTGTTCTGTTTGGGTGGGGCTGTTCGGTTTGGAACATATGTTAATAACACAATACAGAGGAATCTTATAATGTTACATGCAAAGTTGCCACACACATTTTACCAGAACAATGATGATGAGCAAATTATGAGCTTTCAAATGATACCTCACAAGGCATGCCATCCCCTGCCCCTCCAGTCTCACACGCAGCAGGGAGCTTGCGGGAAATGCTGCTTTAACAGGAGAAGGGAGAGGATGGAGGAGCCAAAAGAGTCAAACACATTTCCATGTCCTGTCAGTGGCAAATAATGGTCATCACCATGGACCCACACCAGATGTGGCTGGGACTCAGCATGGAGGGGGAAGACGTTCTGGTAAAAGTAGTGATCAAAATGTGAGCAGTTAATACAGGAGACTGGAGAGACTTATCTGCTCTGGGATTCGTCCTACTTAGTTGGGGTTGGTCCTCCTTTGAGCAGGGTGTTGGACTAGATACCTCCTGAGGTCTCTTCCAACCCTCATCTTCTATGACCTAGCCACACACAGAGCAGCCCCCTGAGGGAAATGAACACCTAAGTCCGTACCATCTGGGATATGGAAAAGTCAGCCAGGGTCCAGCCAACTATCCTGTTAGCAGCTGGGAGATGCTATTCCTCCAGACAGCAAGAGGCTCCAGGCTTTGATCAGTATGAAATGTGAGGCAAGTCACTTTGATCTGCAAACATGCTGATTTTAATAGGTATAAAGGAAGGGGGAATGATTCTCCAATGTGAGAGGGAAAGCTGATCACTGGGAAATGTAAGCCTCTGAAATTCCAATAGGGGAGACTGACTCCAGGCAACAGGTTCTCGAGAAATAGGGAGAAGCAGCTACAATTAAAACATATGGAGAGCACCTTCAAAGCTGAGAGGATTTTAAAAAAATAAAAACAATATTTAATATATATACAGGAACCAGTCAAATCTGAAATTTGATCTCAGTGTTAAGTAATTAAAAAGAAAAGCATGCAATCATCAGGAATGTGATATCCATTGCCACAGACCACAGGAACATGGAAAAGTTTGACAAATTTCATATCAATAGCTGATATCAGGTAAAGAGGCAAAATGCGAGTGGATGTCACACCGATGTCTGGTAATTAGAGAGAAAGGAGTAAAATTTGTAAGAATTTTTATATAGAATCATAGATGATTAAGGTTGGAAGGGACCATAGGAGGTATCTAGTCCAACCCTCTGCTCAAAACAGGACCAACCCCAACAAAATCACCCCACCCAGGGCTTTCTCAAGCTGGGCCATAAAAACCTCTAATGACAGAGATTCCACCACACTAGGTAACCTATTCCAGTGCTTCCCACCCTCCAAGTGAAAAAGCCTTTCCTAATATCCAGCCAAGACCTCTCTCCATTGCTCCTTGTCCTGTCACATTCATGGTCAATCGAGAACTTGAAGCAAGGGGCACATGGGAGAAGGCTGGGTGCTTATCGTGGATAATCAGACAGGACAGGAGACGATCCGGGGAAAAGAGACCCGCCGCAGATCGCTCTCGACCAAGAGAGAACATGACAAAGGGCTCAGGGATTTTCCATGGGGGGGCTCAGGACAGAGGAGACCCCGAGGCCGGGGCCAGGTGCAGACCCCCAGGAGCAGCAGAGGAAACAGCCCAGCTGCGGGTCCAGCCACTCCTGGGAGCGGGAGGGACCGTGGGAAAGTCCCCCAGGAAGCAGCTGGCAGCGGGGAGCCACGCGGCCCCAGGCCAGTGAGGCGTGGGGCACAATCGTCCCCCTTCTCCCTTTGACCCCCACTCGTGCCGTGAGTAGCAACACCCGCCTACCCCCGCTTGCACCCCGCTTTCACTCACCCACGTACCCGCAAAGTCGACCCCAAGCTCTGCGCGCCAGCCTGGGAACAAAGGTCACAGCGCCAGCTGCGCATGCGTGGAGGAAAAGGGGTGCGCGCTGAGCCTGCTGGGAAATGTAGTCTCCCGCTCCAGCCTGCAACACCGTCGCTCATGCAGCGCTGCTCAAATAATTGCGGGGAGTTCTGCAGGGCTGGGGCCTGAGGGGGGAGCTTAAGTTGCAGGGATGGATCATGGGGGACGGAGTTAATTGATGCCCATTTCCTGGGGATGTAGCCTGGTGGTGCTGGATAACTGCAGACCCCAGCTCCTGCGAGGGCATGGGTGTTATGCGAGAGCTCTTGTCTCAGGCGTGTATCTTGAGGGGGGTGGAGTTGAGACCCCATTTCCTGGGGTGTTGCCGGGGGGGGCTGGATCACTGCAGACCCCCACATGTTTGGGGGGCCAGGAGCGTTATGGGGGAGCTGGGTTAATGGAGACCCCATGTCCTAGGGCTGTATTATGGGGCTGAGTTGCTGGGGAGCTCGTGTTTGGGGGTGCATTTCCAGGTGCTACCTTATCAGAGATCTGAGACCCTGGTTTTTCATCCTGGGAACATGGGATTATTGGAGACCCCCTTGTCCTGGAGGTGTATTCTGGAGGGGGTCTGGGTTACTGGGGACCACATGACTTGAGGGGTACCTTATGGGGGGTGCTGATTGGTGGCCCCTTTTGACATCCAGTGATTGTGAGTGCTGCAAACTACAGGGCTTGGGGCCAACTGGTGCTGGGGGCATTGGGATGCAGGCACCAATGCACTGACTCGGGAGAGAGACTGGGTCAGATGATTGCCCCCATCCCAGATCTTCTGCAAGGGGGAGTGCGTGCACAGGCTGCGGGGGAGGGTCAGATTACGGCCATATCCGTCTCTCCTGCACCAATGAATCCCGGGAGAACCACCCCAATTCACTCCAGTGGGGGAGGCTCTCTGATCTGCTGATGGAATGTACGTCCACACATAAATCACTATAGGCCTTGTCCACGCTAGAAAAATAAGTCGACCTCATGCAGGTCGACTTACATCCGTGTTACTGTGGTGACTGATGTTTGCACGACTCTCCTTGGATCGCTGAGTGCATCCTTGTCATACAGGCTGGCGGGGAAGGGACAATTATTATATTGTTTGACATCAGTATGTCAAAATCATAATAATTCATGTGAGATATGCCGCGTCAGGTACTGTTAGAAAGGCGATAATGTGCTAAGTAAGATGATGGTGTTTATGTTCGTGTGTTATGTGTGTAATGGACATTATGGTTATGGTTGATATATCTGTATTTCAAATTGTGCTGTATCTGGGCAATGCCCCAGAGAGGATGGCCTGCTTAATGGCCCATTAAGAGATTCACAGGTGCAAGGGGACCAGAGGGAGAAGCCAGGGATAGTCTTGATGAGTCAGCAGGATTTGCTCATGTGACTCTGGACTCCATTTTGGTTCCTGTGAAATTCCACAAGCAGCATGGCAAGGCTTAGAGGACATAAAAGGTAGAGGCCCAGGATCCATTTTGTCTTCAATCCTGTTCAGCTTTCAGCCACCTATCTATCTCTGGACCAACTCACCTACAACTGAACTGTGTTGTAACATTGTTTCATTTTATAATTAAAGTGACCCAACTCCATTTTAAATTAATAGGAATATAAACTCATTGGACTGAAATGTAAAATGCTAACTGCTTTGTATCAACCCCCAGCCGGCCACCTATTGTAACAAAATCTCTGTGAAACTTACCAGCGCAGAGAGGAGTCAGCAGGCGCTAAGTACTAAAGGCAATGTAATCAGAATGTAGCCTTTGGAAAACCTGCTACTTCAAACCCAGTAAACTTCATCTAAATAGTATCAATCTCTGAGAAACTTCCTTTGAACAGTATCCATTCATGTATTGTAGCAAAATCTCTGTGACTCGAAACTCAGTAAACTGCATTTGAATAGTGTTTAGACATGTATTGCAATGGGTGATTCTTTGTCAGCAGCAAACAACAGCCGGACAATTAAGAAGAATAAAATTGGGTTTCACTCTGCCAGTTTCGCTGTTTCGGGGTGCAGTCCCCAATTACCCCATCGCTCTTGGAAACTTCTAACTGGCTAAAAAGTGGGCATATGGTTGTGAGGAAGAGAATATAGGTGATCAAAAAACAGGAAGTAAACTGGAGATGTCCCATATCTTGGAAGGGCACCAGAATAGCTCTACATGTAGGCGTGATCTACCTACTGTCTCTCCCCAGCTTGCCGCTCAAACCTAAGTATAGAGCGTGTGGCTGTGTAACCTGAGTGTGACTGTATTTTCCACTCAGATGTGTAACCTGAGTGTGACTGTATTTTCCACTCAGATGTAAACCCGGGAATTGTACTAGTAGAATTGGAGTGCTGCTTTGCTGCTGACAAATCTCACTGGTGTGGTCAGTATAAGTATAACCCTATAGTGTAAGCTAGCTTTGTAAGTATAATTGTATAGTTGTAATTGTAACTGTGTTTTTAAGTAGTTAGATTGTTGTATTAAATAAGAATCAATGGTGATTTTTAAATTGTAATTATTGATGTATAAATTGTTGTAAGTAAAACAAAGTTGTATGCAAAGCAATCTTTGTCGCTCCTTATTTGAGGGATCCATATAAATCGAACCTGACAGCAAGCTGGTTCTTGTTGTCACCTCAAACTGAAGCTGTGAAACAAAGGACTGAGACCCATCCAGGTACTGGATGTACTCCAGAGGGACTATACAAGCTTGCAAACTCCACAATTCTACTGGAAACCTGATGTTTATGGTCTTTCAAATCATTTGCATGTATCTGTTTGATTTAATCCTTTAACATTTCTTTTATAGTTTGTTTTTCTTTTTATAATAAACCCTTAGTTTTAGTTACTAAAGGACTGGCTGGCAGTGTGGTATTTTGGGTAAGATCCAAACTTATATTGATCTGGTACTGTGGCTGACCCTTTGTGGTCAGGAGAAACCTTGTTGGTAAAGAACATAGAGTTTAAATAACTGGTCTCTACTGGACCGAGTGGGTGATTGGGAGACAGAGACTGAAATGCAATAAAGGGGGCTGTGTGTATTTGTAAACTGGCTTCTTGATAACCAGTGTGGGGAATCAGAAGTGCTGTTTGTGGCTGGTTGGGAGGCCTGACTTCAGTGCTGGGAGAATCTGCTCTCCTTTTACAGCCTGCCATGATGTTGGCATTTTCAGGTGGCTACCCTACGCACGGAAAGGTCACAATCCTCACAAGAAGCATTTCCACCAACCTCAGAGGCAGTGTGGGGAGCTGAGAGCCTCCTCTCTGAGCTCCCTGCTGGTACCCTCACAGGCTCCCGGTGGGTTGCCACTCCCCAAATCCCTGTTCCCTTCTGAGACACAGCCCCGAGGCTTCCCCCCTCCCTGTTCCCAGGGGAAGCTTCCTGGGGCTTCTTGCAGGCAGAAGCAGAAACCGGGTGCTCAGCTTGGCTTTCTTGTCAATTTCACTGTGGAGCAAGTGGAAGAGGAAAAATAATGCACTGTGGAAGAGGAAAAATAATGCACCTCAATGAACAGTCACATGGGGAAAAAGGCTCTATAAATTCACCGATGGGTTATGAGAAACCTAAAGTCAAAGAGGTTTTTACAGGGATGCATTTAGTCCCTTATGTACAAAGCTGTTTGACTCCATGTGGTCCTGTGTCTCTTGCCCCCTAGTGGCTGCTCCACATACAGGATAACAACCTACTGTGATCAGGTACTGTGTTAGATCAAGCAGCAACAGACGTCTGAAAAGGGGCTCATAAAGACCTGTTCTGATGATGACCAATGTTGGGAGTCAATACAAATTCACAGGATGGACTATTTGTATTCATTTGCCTTTTATTTTTAAACCCACTTTTCTAATAAACTTCCACGAATTGTCTAATTAATAGTGTTGCCGAATTCCGGGCCTCGATCTCCCATGCTGGGATGTTAGATTCAAGGGGCCAGCCCAAATCCGGAACAATTGGGAGGGGTGTGATTGTTTAAAAAATCTATTTTAAAAAAGCATTGGCAGATTTTTACCTTTAAAATGGAAATACAAGTGCTAAATTCCAAGTATTTCAAGTACTTAAGTGCAAATATATTTAAGTACATGGGGCCACTGCTATTCCCTGCTTCCTTGGGAAACCCACAGCCCCACATGATGTCAAGTTGGGGAGGGTCCTGACCCCAGCTGTGCTGCCCAGGAATAGGGCTAGTGTCAGAGGGCAGGAGAAGACTGGGGCTGCCTGGCTTTTCTTGGGTTTTTTATCATGTTAGTGACACTTTGGAAAATAATTTCCCATACATCTGGGCACTGAGCCCTCTTCCCTGTGAAATGATCTGAGAAGATTGACAGTGAAAGGATAGATGGTGTGTGGACACACAGACACATAGCTACGGTCCATCGTAAGGGAGAACTTCCTTGTCTGTACCTCAGGCAGGATGAAGGGGAAAGGAGTGTACGTTACTCATCTCATCTTATACATTGTGGTATAGCAAGGGCAGAGGGCACTGGGAAAGTTCTCCTATTTGAAACCGGGGATAAGTGGGTGTGCACAAGCCCACCCACCGCTAAAGGCTCCCCCCCCCAGCCTGGGGAGGAGCCACTGGACCCGGATCCAACAGATTACGGGGGGAAAAAAATGAAAAAACAGGAAAGGGAGTGGGGGTCACAGGGTCAAACGCAGGAAATGAGAAGGGGACACTGAGCAGAGAACCCCGGACAGCACTCACTGCTCCTCAAAGGTGTCCAGGGAGCCAGCGGACGCCACGCAGAGGAACTCTGCCCGGAGATGTGAATTGACGAGGGAACGGAAATAGGCCCCACAGTCGCAGAGAGGCCCCCCTGCCAACCTCCTCTTCCTGGTCTTGTAGATGGCTAGTTTGGCCAGGGCTAGGAGGAGGTTGACAAGGAGGTCCCATGACTTCGTGGGGCAATGGATGAGGTGTGAGTAGATGAACAAGTGAGGGGAAAAGTGCAGCCAGAACCTCAGCAAGCGGTTCTGGAGGAGCTGGAAGAGGGGCTGCAGCCTGGTGCACTCCAGGTATATGTGCGCCAGGGTCTCCCTCATGCCGCAGTAGGGGCAGGTGTCGGGGTGGGAGATGAACCTCGCCAGGTACGCGCCCGTGCTCACGGCTCCATGTAGAAGCCACCAACTGATGTCGCCGGCGGGCCGTGGGGTCAAAGTGGAATACAAACTGGCCCAACGGGGTCCTCGCCCTCCAAGGGTTCTAGTAGGTCCCACCACTTGATGTCTGGGTGGGACACAAGGGTGAGGAAATGAAGGGTGTGGAGCACGAGCGTGTACGGATGGTTCCTTGGCGCGGTCTGGAAGGGGACCGGCTGCAGATCAAGCAGCTGGCTTGGGACATGAGGATGGGGGCCCCAGGAGGTTCGCAGAGCCGAGGCCCGATGGTAAGCACCGGAGGGCCGGGGCTGGGTGGGGTGGGCAGGGAGCACCTTCTTGCACGACCCGCTTGAGGTATATCAAAGTAGTAGGGGGCAAGGCTGCCCTCACCTCCTGGAGTATACGTCGGGGGATTCGAAGGGTGGGAACCCCCAAGTGCCAAGCCAGCGCATGGGGGTCCATCCAGTCCCCTCGGGCACAGTCTAGGAGGTCTCCGACCTGGTGACTCCTGCCAGGACCAACCTCCATCGCACCGAGGGGGTCTCCACCGCCTGCACACGTAGCTGGGGGTTGTATAGCAGGGGCTCCGCGAGGAGATCCTCCCCTCAGTGACCGCAAGGAGCCTGGAGGCCGAGACGAGCCTCCAGGTCCAGAGGAAGTCCTGGTAGAAGACCGGCAGCTCAGGGAGGTCTCGTGGAAAACCTCTCGGGTGGAGAAAAAAGAGCTGCCAGTCGTATCGGAGCCCTCGGAAGCGGCGGAGGAAAACGTGTGCTAAGTGGCTCCACGCCAGACTACCTGCAGCATAGAGGAGTCTCTGCAGGGCCTGGAGGTGGAAGGTAAGGACCTGGCTGCGGATGCAGCACAGGCCCTGCCCGCTCTCCTCCAGGGGGAAGCTCAGAATCCCTGCAGAGACCCAGTGCAGTCCTGGCCAAAAGAACTCCAGACCTGTCTTCTGGAAGTAGGCCAGGAAACTCGGGGTCGGGACCAGGGTGTTGAGCCGGTGCCAGAGCATGGACAGGACCAGCTGGCTGATCACCAGTGCCCTACCCTGAAGAGAGAGGCACTGGAGCAGTCCTGTCCATCTCCGCAGCTGCTCAGATACCCTGCCCTCCAAATCCTGCCAGTTCTCCGCTGGGGAGGGATGGGTGGTGGAGAAGTAAACACCCAGATAGAGTAGCGGACCCGTACTCCACCGGATGGCTTGAAGCACGGGTGGGAGGGAGCTCGTGCGTCACCTGGCCCCTGCCATCAGACCAGAGCTCTTGGCCCAGTTGATGTGGGCGGAGAAGGCTGCCAAGTAGATGGCCAGGCAGGCCTCCAGTCGCACCAGGTGGCCGGGGTCCTGGACCACGAGGAGCATGTCATCAGCGTACACTGACAGGACCAGCCTCAGCTCCGGCTCATGGAGCACCAACCCCGTCAACCTCCGGCGGCAGAGACAGAGGAAGGGCTCCATGGCCAGAGCGTAGAGCTGGCCTGACAGTGGACAGCATTGGCGTACTCCTCGCCCGAAGCTGACCGGTTTGGTAAGGGTCCAGTTGAGCTTGACCAAGCACTCTGCGGAAGCATACAGCACCTGGAGAAAACCCACGAAACGGGGTCCAAAGCTGAATGCCTGCAGGGTGCCCAGGAGATAGCCATGGTCTATCTGGTTGAATGCCTTCTCCTGGTCCAGGGACAGGAGGGTGAACAACAGACCATCCCTACACCCGAGTTCCAAGAGGTCCCGGACCAGATACAAGTTGTTAAAGATGGTACGGCCCAGGAAGGTGTAGGTCTGGTCAGGATGGACCACGTCCTGCAGCACGGACCCCAGCTGCAGCGAGATGGCCTTGGCCACAATTTTATAGTCCGTGCTGAGGAGCAAGACAGAACGCCAGTTCCAAAGGTCGCGGAGGTCCCCCTTTTTTGATAGCAGGGTGAGCACTGCCCACCTGCAGGGCAGGGGGAGTACTCCGCTGGCCTCGGATTCGGCCCAGACGGTGGCAAGGTCCAGACCGAGGACAATCCAAAACATGCAGTAGAACTCCACGGTCAGCCCATCCATGCCCAGGAATTTATTGGTGGGCATGAGGAGCAGGGCTTCCGAGAACTCGGCCAGAGTGAAAGGTAGCTCCAGCCGGCCTCGGTCACCTGCGCTGACCATGGGAAGTTCGTTCCAGAGCACCCTGCAGGCAGCGACGTCAGTCAGATCCGGGAAGAAAAGGTCAGCGTAGAAGGCCCTGGCCCTTCCACGCATCTCCACCGAATCCGTGAGGGGGGTGCCGTTGGCAGCCAGGAGGCAGATGACATGCTTCCGGGCCCCTCTCCTTTTCTCCAGGGCGTTGAAGAAGTGGGAGCCGCGATCCATCTCCCAAAGGAGACGGATGCAAGATCAGACAAAGGCACCCCGAGCCCGAAGGTCTTCGAGGGCCCAGAGCTCCTCCGACTTCTCCCGGCACACTCCGCAGAGGAATGGATCCTCGGGCCTGGTGGCTAGACGCCTCTCCAGCTCTAAAACCTCCCACTCCAGCTGCTCTATCCCCACATCCCGCCGCCTACTGGCCCCCCAAGTGTAGTCACGGTAGAAGAGCTGGGCGCGTACCTTCCCCACATCCTACCAGCGCAGCGCCGAGGGAAAGGCGCCCCTCTGCCCCCGCCAGGCCAGCCAGAACTCCCAGAAGGACACCATGAAGCCCATATCCTCCAGCAGGCTGTTATTGAAATGCCAGTAGGCCGGCCCCAACCTTTCCGTGGTGAGAGACGCCATCACGGTCACCATGTGGTGATCTAAGAACGGGGCCAGCCGGCCACTGGAGGAGTGGGCCCACACAAGATGGTGACGAGAGATATAGATGCGGTCCAACAGCGAGTGGCGCAACCGATCTTCCCCCACCCGGACATAGGTGAAGGTGACAACGTCGTCCGGGTGGTGGTCACGCCAGACGTCCACCAGGGAGTGATGGTGTTACCCAAACAACAAATATCACAGGATCTTTTTAGGGGATAAGGCAACAAGCCGCATTTATTGTGAATATGGAAATAGTATCAAAGAAAAGAAAAGTATCCACACTGTAACACCATCAATACTGTGTGTTTAACTAAATAGTATCAACAATGCAACCACTATGGAAATAGTATTAACATTACATCAGTACTCCAATGACAGAGATTCTTGCCAAACAAAATATACTTTGTTGACACATGTTCCAGTTGGTATTTTCATTCACACTCATACACACTGGCAGGCATACACAGACAGGGAGACAGACAGACATACACAGGGGTCCCACAGCTGTTATAGTTACCAGCCTCTAGGTGCTCGTGGTAGTCACTGGCCAGG
>ML675660.1:75830-91697 GCA_007922155.1 Mesoclemmys tuberculata | reverse complement strand
CTCTTGTTGAGGTTCTGGTTGCATTTTTCTCCCCACTTGTTTATTTAGGCACACCCTATTCGGAAGCCCACGAGGTCGCGGGACCTCCTTGTCAACCTCCTCCTAGCCCTGGCCAAGGGGGCCATTTATAGTACTAGGGAGAGAAGGATGGCTGAGGGTGGGCACTGCGACTGTGGGGCTTATTTTCGTTCCTCCATATGTTCACGTATTCGGGCGGAGTTCCTCTGGGCGGAATCCGCCGGCTCCCTAGATACCTTCCGGGAGCAGTGGGCCCTGTCCGGAGCTCTTTGCTCGATATCTCCATTTGGCTCCCTTTGTTTAAATGTGTGACCCCCCATCAGGGGAGTCCTGAGCAGTGGGTGGACCCCTTGGGTCACCTTGGGTATATGGTTTTTATTAAAAGTTTATTTTAATGTAGTGTATAGAAGATTAGTAAGTTGGTTTTAATGTAGTTTAAGTTTGTACTGTGGTTTAATTATGTAATGTCAATTACATGTTTTTGCATAGATAAACAATAGTACGAGTTCCCAGCCTCCTGAGGTGGAGGGCTGGGCAGCGGGGGCAGGGCCAGGGGGCAAGAGCACAGAGGTTGGGGCTTCGGAAAGAGGGGGTGGGACAGCAGGGGAGGGAGAAGCCTCCCCCTGGGGCATGCCCCCTCCAATGCCCGACAAAGGCGGCCCTAGCTCCCTCCCATCCGCAGGCCCCACTGGACTGCTCCGGGCATCAGCAGGGACCATCAGCTCGCCCGGGTGATCCAGGAGGAGCGCCCCCAAGGCCCGAGCACAGGTAACTACTGCTGATGGAGGGGGGGCGGCCACAGGGACCGGACGGCTGGGGGAGGCACCATCGCTAGTCTGACTGGTGCCCTCCTGGGTCTCAGGTCTGCCTCCGTGCTGGGCCAGGGGGCAGTCCCTCCGAACGTGCCCCGCCGCCCGGCAGAGGAAGCACCGGGCCTCCCTCGTAGTGTAGTGGACCCGGTACTGGGCCCCTTGATGGGGCACCAGGAACGACCCCTCGAGTGCCTCCTCGACACGCGCCACCACTGACAGCAGCTGCAGCTGCACCTGCCGGTGGAACGAGAGGACATGGTGAAGGGCAGAGTCCTTGCAGCCGAGGGGAAGCGGGCTGATGGTGGAGAGGGGCTTCCCGAGGGTGGCGAGGAAAGGCAGAAGGGCAGCATTGGGAAGGAAGGGCGGGATGGAGGAGAAGACCACCCGTACACCCAGGTCCTCCAGGGGCTCCACTGGGACGTGGACGCCCCCCACCACCAGGCCCGTCTCCACTGCCTCCTGTCGGCGGCCTCCAACACCAGAAAGAAGACTACCTTGCCATACATTCGGGAGGCCGCCACCACGGCCGTGGGCCCCATCACCTGTGCCATCGCCCACATGTAGGTTTCTACGTGGGGCGAGGCAGGCACCAGGAGGCACCGAACCCCATGCCTCCTGGTAAGGGTGGGGAAGGGACCCCAGCCCCCTGGGATGGTGCTGGAGGCAGCGGTCGGGGCAGGTGACTTGGCGGCAGCAGGCGGGGAGCCTGCAGCCACCTGGGCGTATGATCTGGGGGCGCCGCTGCCCCCAGAGCTGGTGGAAGGGACTGCAGTAGATGGTAGAAGGGGAGGAGGAGGGGCCCCAGCCATGGGAGGTGTTGCCTTCTGGGCGGGGCCTTTACCCTTTTTTTTACCTCCCTGGTTTTTTCTCCCAGCCAAGGGCGCACCCCCCAGATCGGGGGGGGCAGGATCCATGGTGGCAGCAGAGTCCCTGGTGTCCCTCCCTGAGTTGTCCACCGCCAGCACCCAGGGACAGACACCCGGCAGCTCAGCAGGGGCAGCGGGACCAGCTGTTGTGGGCAGGGGCAGGCCTCAGGGTGAGAGGGAGGAGCGGGAGCAACTAGGGAGGGGGTCCCAGCCCCAGGCACACCCGCCATCTTAGGAAGTGGTGGGGACAGGTTTGGCAAGGGGGGGGGTTGAATAGGGGGAGGGAGAGGGAGGAGAGTGGAGAGGCACGGGGGGCAGGGAGGGAAAGGATGGGGAAGAAGGGGAGGAAGGGCAAACACTCCTCCCCGCTAGGCTGAAAGCAGGGGAGGAGGGCACCAGCACAAGGGAGTACAGGGGGGACAAGCTGGGTAGGGGCAGTGCACTCACCAGCCCGAGATGAGATAGCAGCTCCTCCAGCTGCACAGGGGGCAGGGCGGGATCAAAGTAACATGGGGTGTTCAGTGTGTGGGTGCAGTCAACAAAAAATGGGGGGAGATCAATTAAGTTGGGGCCATGGATAATATCATGGCCAGAGCGCAGGGGCCATATTGGGGGAGGTGGCAGCAGGCAGGGGAAGGGAGGGATGGGGATTCAAGGCCACAACAGGGCTGGGGACCCAGCAACAAGCTGCTAGGGCCAGGCAGGGTAGGGAATAAACCAAGACAGGGGCTGGAAAACAAACGAACAAAATTAAAAAATGAGGGGACAAACAGCAGAGGGGGAGGGCAGCAACAGGGGAAGGGGGTGAGCAGGCTAGCAGGGGCAGCAACAGGGGAAGGGGAAGAAAGAGGGAAGGGCAAGGGTGCCCCCAAAAGTGGGGGCAGGAGGAGAAGCAATAGCAGCAGGGAAAGGGTGCTCACAGCAGTAGGAGCCTGGAGGCAGCAGCAGGGGCAGGGGCAGGGGCAGGGGCAGGGGCAGTGGCAGTGGTGTGGCCACTCACTCCCCACCTTCTCCCTAGGAGGGTGGGCAGCTAGCAGGGCCCCCAAGAGCCAGGAGCACCCCAGCAGCAGCAAAAGGTGCAACAGCAAAGTAGGAAAGGTTTGGAAGGGTGCTATGTAAGTGCTAGAATGCTCCATGCTTTATTCCCTGTAAACTAGCCAAAGGGTAATTAGGGGCAGCTGACACCAATTAAGGCCCCACCCAGGTTCCTGATAAAAACCCTATACACTTCCCCCTCCCCCCATCACCAAGAGGCAGGGTGGGAGTTGAAGGAGTAGGTGTGTGGTGAGCAGAGGAGTTTGTGAAGAAGAACAGAATGGAGTACAGTGGTATGTGGAGTTGTGGAGAAGAACAGTACAGAATACAGCGGTGTGAGGGAGATAGGTGAAGTCCTGAGGAAGGTACTGGGCTCAAGAAGGCAGAAAGACAGAGGGGCAAAGTAGCCCAGGGAAAGGTCTGCAGCTGCAAGTAAGGTGCTAGCAGCACACAGCTGCTACTCAGAGGGCCCCTGGGCTGGGACCTGGAGGAGCAGGTGGGCCCGGGTCCCTACCCCCCTTCCTGGGAAGACGGAGTAACTGGTGATGCCCTGGCCTACTAAGAGAGACAAGAGTGCGAGACCCACTAGGGAGAAGCTGGCTGTTTGCCACAACACATTGAGACTCTGCAGGGAGCAGAGTTAGGGCCTGTTACTAGAATAATCCAGTCCAATGGGGAGGAGTTAAATATAAAGAAAAGGGTCATGTGGAGAACAGGGTTTGCTGTCAGGGGCCTGTGAGGGAAAAGAAATCTGCTAATTTCTAAAGGATTGGCTGGCAGCATGGTATTTTGGATAAGATCCAAACATATATTGACCTGGCAATGTGACTGATCCTTGGTGGATCAGGAGAACTTTTTCATTCTAGTAAAGGGACTAGAGTTTTAATAACTTATCTCTTTACTGGACCTGGTTTCTAACTGGGGGACATTGAGTGAAATTTAATAAAGGGGGCTGTGTAACATCTTGTTTTTAGCTGCTTGATAACCATTGTGTGGAATCATAAGAATGGTTTGTGACTGGTTGGTAAATCTAACTGCAATGTTTCTCCCAGAACTGGTGAGTATCTGCTATCCATTTGCAGCCTGCCCTGACTTGGGCATTTTCAGCTGGGCTACCCTAGGCAGACATGTCACAACAGGTTTTTACCTCTTTCAGGAGACTGAAAAAAACAGATGTTTTGGGGACAAACAGCTGAGTTTCAGCTGACTGGGGGGGGACGGGGGAGGGTTGTCTCTTTGGTCTACAGACTGACATGACGTGATAACCAAGAAGCCACCCTTTAGAGGAGCATTTAAAAAAGACTTTGAAAGCTACCAGGAACTCTCATGAGGATATTTTGTGCTCTTATTTTCAGAGACAAGTAACCACAACCAGGTACAGTATGCCACAGGATTCTACAAGAAGGCAGTTTTGGGGGGGCTTTAGCAATTCGGTTGCTATGCAGTGTCTAAGCAGTTGGACCGCATTTATGTATGGGAATTAACAATAAATAAGTGATGTAAATTAATGCTTGATGTTTAATTATGGACACCCCAAGGGTCACATATGGATAGAGGCAGCTTGTTGACATAATTATAATTAGGTTAAAGGAGCGAATATGGCATATCCATACTATTACCATAAGGAAGGAGATGAAGAAATTACTGCATAAGGTGAGTAATGATGATTCTTTAAGATGTGTCCCATATGTGTGCTCCACTATTACTGTGTCTGCATCCCTGTGTGGCTGATCGGAGAACTTTGGTAGCAGTCCGTCCCGCCCACACATGCTTGCCAGAAGACTACCCAGTGTCTGCAGGCAATCCCTCCTCGCTTCCTTCTTTACCGCAGAGTCAACTACTAGAACTCCGAAGTGGACAGGAAGAGGGGAGATTGTGGAGCACTCACAGGGGGACATTTCTTGAACCATCATTACTGCACAAAGTAAGTAACTTCCTCTTCTTCAAGAAGTGTTGAGTAGTGATCCATTGTAGGTGACTCGTGAGCATTGCCCACCACTGAGGCTGGGACTCTGGAGTTGACTCTAAGATGGATGATAGCCCAGTGGCACCGAATTTCATGTCTGCAGCCAAATCCTCCAGGCGGCCAGTGTTCTGTGAAGGTGTGTGAAGAGCCCAAGTAGCTGCTCTACAGATTTCTGATATAGGTATACCCTTGAAGAAGGCGACGGACAAGCAGACTGACCTCGTAGAATGCGTGCATATTGAAGAAGGGGGGCTGTTACGATACGTAATTAATTGGTAACGGAGTTTAATACAGTCCAAAACCCATTTGGAGAGTCTCTGAGCTGAAATCGCTACACCCTTTGAGCCAGTGCCAGCTCTGACCGGTAAGGGTAACACATCTTCTGGACCAGGTGGGAGCAATCAGTATGATATTTGCTGTTTCTTTTTTCACTTTCAACAGGATTTTCAGTATCAGAGGAAATGGAGATGATGACATGAAGACCCTTGTCCCATGGAAGGAAGAGAGCATCTCCCGTGGAGCGCTGTCCGATCCCCGCTCTCGAGCAGTACTGTAGACTTTCTTCTTCTAGAAAGTAGTGAACAGGTCTATTATTGGAGTTTCCCATTGTTGGAATACGTCGTGGAGTACCACCGAATCTATCTCCCATTCGTGGTCATCTGGGAATTTGCAGCTGAGACTGTCCAGTCATAGAATCAGAAGATTAGGGTTGGAAGGGACCTCAGGAGATCATCTAGTCCAACCCCCTGCTCAAAGCAGGACCAACCCCAACTAAACCATCCCAGCTAAGGCTGTGTCAAGCCGGGCCTTAAAAACCTCTAAAGATTGGTGTGACCCATCCATGCCTAGGGTAGCCACCTGAAAATGCCAAGGTCAGGGCAGGCTGTAAAAGGAGAGCAGATTCTCTCAGCACTGATGGGTAACACTGAAGTCAGACTTTCCAATCAGGCACAAACAGTGCTTCTGATTCCCCACACTGGTTATCAAGAAGCTAAAACAAAATATACACAGCCCCCTTTATTGTATTTAAGTCTCTGGCTCCGAATTAGCCACTAGGTCCAGTAAAGAGCTAAGTTATTTAAAACTCTATGCTCTTTACCAAAAAAGTTCTCCTGACCCTAAAGGGTCAGCCACATTACCAAATCGTTAAATTTGGATCTTACCCAAAATACTACACTGCCAGCGAAGTCCTTAGTAACTAAAAGTAAAGGTTTATTATAAAAGGAAAGAAGGAAACTATAAGAGAAATTTTAAATGATTAAAGCAATCAGATACATACAAATGATTTGAAAGTCCATATATATATATATATCAGGTTTCCAGTAGAACTGTGAAGTTTGCAGGCTTGTATAGTCCCTCTGGTGTACATCCAGTACCTGGATGGGTCTCAGTCCTTTGTTTCACAGCTTCAGTTGTAGATGAATTGACCAGAGGTGAAGACTGAAGACGAAATGGATGTATGCAGCTGCCTTTTATGTCCCTTGGCCTTTGCCAGGCTGCTTGTGGAAATTTACAGAAATAAGATGGAGTCCAGGATCACATGCGTAAATCCTGGTGACTCATCAGGTATATCCCTGGCTTCTCCCCCTGGGCCCATTGTACCTATGAGTTTCCTTAATGGGCCATTAAGCAGGCTAGTGCTGCAGCCATTCTGTTTGGGGTGTTGCCTAGAAACACAGCACAAGAAATACAGATACATCAAACATATCCATAACTTCCAACACAAATATGACACATGAACATAAACAATATCATCATACTTAGCAAATTATATCCTTTCTAATGGTACCTGACATGACCTATCTCATAAGAATTATTGTAATTGTGAAATAATGATGTTAAATAATATCATAAATGATCCCCCTAATCCATCCGGTGTCACAGATGGAATTTCCACCACATCTCTAGGTAACCCATTCCAATGCTTCACCACCCTTCTAGTGAAAAAGATTTTCCTAATATCCAACCTAGACCTCCCCTACTGCAACTTGAGACCATTGCTCCTTCTTCTGTCATCTACTACCATTGAGCACAGCACAGCTCTATCTTCCCTGGGACTCTCCGCCCCTTGCCCCTCATTCTTCTCTTTTGCATGCTACACAAGCCTAGTTCCCTCATCCTCTCCTCATAAGTCTTGTGCTCCAGCCCCCTAATCATTTTTGTTGTCCTCCGCTGACTCTTCAATTTGTCAACATCCTTTCTGCAGTGGAGGCCCGAAAACTGGACACAGTACTCCAAATGAGACCTCACCTAGGCTGAATAGAGGGGAATAATCACTTCCCGTGATCTGCTGGCAGTGCTCCTCCTGCTAATGCAGCCCAATATGCTATTAGCTTCTTGGCAATGAGGGCACACTGCTGACTCATATCCAGTTTCTTGTCCACTGTAATCCCCAGGTCCTTTTCTGCAGAATTGCTGCCTAGCCCACTGATTCCCAGTCTGTAGCAATGCCTGGGATTCTTCCGTCATGTTCTGTATTCCTGGCGAGTAGGCTGCTGATATTAGGATACTGTTGGAGATGCAACAGTTCCATAATTTTACAACTTTTACACACAGTGAGTGAGACCTGGTGCCATCCTGATGGTTTATGTAATACGCGCAGGCCATATTGTCTGACCCTTGTGTGTGTCTCTTTGATCAGCAGAAGGGAGTGAGCGCACACGTTTCTGACTGCTCTGAACTCAAGCAGGTTGTTGTGGAGGCATTTCTCAGCTGAAGAACTTTTGCCCTGTATTGTGCAACCATTGAGATGCACACCCCTGCAAATTAACCTGCGAATGGACAGTCTCTAGCCAGGGGTGGCTGAGAAGGAACCGAGGAGGGATTGCCTTCACATGCTGGCTAGCCTAGTGACAGATGAGAAGCAACACAAGCGTGGGTGGGATGGACTGCTACCAAAGATCTCCAATCAGCAGCACAGGGATGTAGATACACCTACAGTGGACATCCCATAGGGACACTACTCAAAGAAGAAAAAATACTTCACCCAGTTCCCATTTTTTCAGGTCTCTGAGACAGTGTAAATTGAATCAGGTCCTCCCTTCTGACAGGTTCATTTTCCCTTTGATCTTTGTTTCCAGTGCAGTCCATATATTGTAAGTATGCACAACGCAAGATGATAACAGGAACAACGCAGGACCATCTTTGCTCTCCTTCTCTTAGGCTATGTCTTCACTGATGGCAGCAAATTCGCTGCTGCCAGATTGATTTGTCTGGATTGACTGAGCTGTCAGTGAAGACCTGCTCAGTCGATGCAGAAATCGACATATTAAGACCACCTTCTTAAGTGGTGTAGTGCTGTGTCAATGGGAATGCTGTTCCCGTAAGCGCAGCACAGTGAAGATGGTGTGCAAAACAGAAGCAGAGAAGTCGACGGGAGTTATGCAAGTTTTTTGCATAGCTTGCGTAACTCCCATCGACTGCCGCCATATCTTAGAGGTAAGTGTAGACAGGGCCTTAGTTTAACCATGATGCATATTGATCCTTGCCTATGATTTCAATTGTAGCTGTCTGTATTAAATGAAACACTTCAAAAACAAACTCTAGCATGAAACTGCAGAGCTGGAACTCATATGCAAAGTTGACACTATCAGATTAGGTCTGAATAGAGACTGGGAGTGGCTAGCCCACTACAAAAAATAATGTTCCCTCTTTTGACATTCACACCTTCTCATCAACTGTTTTGAATGGGACTCTTCAACCCTGATTAAATTACCTTGTTAACACTTGCCCACCTTACTGTGATGTAACTCACCCATCCTTGCATGTGTATATAAACCTACCTAACTGAAGTTTCCACTTCATGCATCTGATGAAGTGTGTTTCTGCCCACGAAAGCTTCTACCCAAATAAATGTTAGTTTTTCAGGCGCCACAGAACTCTGGCTGTTTTGCTAAAAAGAGACTAACACGGCTACCCCTCTGGAACTGTATTAAATGTAGTTTCTGTGTGCGTTTCACCAAATTACATCTTCTCAATTAACTGTGAGTAGCCACCAACAAGGGCAAGCTGTACCCCAAGACATAATCTTACAAGTGTAATAGTTGTACAAGCTACACTATCCCCCTGTGTCACCATCAGCAAAGTGCCCATTGGCACCTGAGCAGTGGCCCTGCTATGGGAGAGGGGACTGTAGCAAGGACTCAGGATTGTTGGCCAGGGTCACTGTGCACGGAGGTGGGGAGGAGGGATAAGGGGTAATGAGTGGTGGAGGGACGTCAAGAGTTAAAATAATAACATGGGGGGGATTAAGTGAAATTGAACAGAAATAAATCTGGAGTGTGAGCTCTAAAAGCAATGAGGTCTGGGCAGGGATTCTGTGTTAAAAAGATCTAATATCCCTGTAACAAGGTGCTGTGGCCTTCCTCGGAGCCTGGGCCCGAGGAAGGGTCGCTGTGCCCCCACTGGACAGAACCCGGCCTGGCAGGCCCAGCCACCCAGAAGCAGAGGTGTGGAGCCAGAGCCCGGGAGGGAAATATAAAAGACAGGCCCATCAGCTCAGCCTGGGAGAAGCTGCCGCCAGAGGCAGACGTGTCTCCCCAGAGGCAGCAGCCTAGGCCTGACCCAGGCCCTGAGATTGTTTGGCGCAGCCATCCTGCCGACCAGAGCCTCTGGAACCTGCCTGATTTGCCCAGCCCAAGTGACTGGAGGGGGCCACCGGGCCTGAGTGACAGGGTAGGGGTGCCCACGCCCAAGCCTGCTGGGTGGTAGAAACCCCTCAAGGCCCCCCTGACCTGGAAGAGCTGCCTGGCATAGAGGACCCACCAGTGTGGACTGACCCTGGTGGACCAGGGGAACCCCTGGGGCCCTGTGACCTGGAGGAGCTACCTTCTGCAGCCAACCCTGAGGAGTTTCTGGACCTACTGCCGACCGATGGTGAGGGATTCGCCAGACACCCGTTCACTGCCTCCCCCAGCAACCTGGAGGGAGACACTTGGATGCAGGTACCCAGGGATTGGGTGGGAGGAAGTGGCCCAGGGAACCCCACCGTCAGCGTGTTGAGGCTGGAGCCCCGCTGAGGCAGTGGCAAAGGCTTTGCCATTGACAGGGCCCTGAGCTGGGATGCAATGGAGATGGGTGGGTCTGCGTTCCCCTCTCCCCTTCCCTCACCACCCAGGGAGGGCTTGCTGTTCTCTGTATTGCTGGCCAGAGAGCACCGAGCCTAACCAGCCCCGCCGATTGGAAGGCCGGGGGCTATAGACTGCTTCGCTCTGTGTGAGGGCCGGGGGCATCAGACCGCTTAACCAGCCCCACCTATCGGAAGGCAGGGGGCTATAGACTGCTGGGGAAGCCCGCCCTGCCTCGGGGCCAGGGCTTCAGATGCAGCAACCAGGAGCTTGTATCCCTCAACAAAGGCATTGGGGCCTTCCTCAGAGCCTGGGCCCGAGGAAGGGTCACAATGCTGCCAGCTGGACCGTGCCACCAGCCTACAATCCACCACAGCTCTAAACCCCAAAACCTCTCCACTTTCCCACTGACCACCCCCCCAGCCCACTTCCTGGGTGCCTTCCTCTGCACTCCCTTCCCCCTCTTCCCATTACTCTCAGCTTGCGTCCAGGCACCTTGGGAGCTTCTTGTGTTCCCTCCTCCTCTCTCACTACCCCATCCCTCCCTTTGTCTTCTTAATCCTCCACACACCCCTTCCCATCTCCTGGCACCCCATTAATATCTACTCCCCTCTTCTCCTCCCCTTCCACTGCTCTGTTCTCCCTTCACCCACGGACTCTTGAATGGCAACATCATACACTCCCGTATCAAAAGCTGAGCTCATCTGACTGTCACACAAACCATGCATGAGTAATACGCCTATTTACTCGACTTAATTCAGAATTGTATAGTGGCATAGTTTCCTCTTAAAACGAAGAAAAGGCATGAAAGCTACAGTTATTAATTTAGTTTTAATGCATACCATAAGGATAAATAAAATACTACAAATTCTGAACATATTACAAAAATCTTTCCCCCATCCCTACATGGCTGACAGCGTCAAAAATGCACATGTCCAAAAAATTATACTAGTGGGTGTGAGGTAAGTAAAAAAAGGGGGCAAGGAAACTTGTCAAAACTTGGATGGTGAGCAAAGGTATAAAGTTCTTGTTACTCAGGCTCTTTAGAGACCCCACAGCTAATAAGCAAAGGGACAGGACTTCTTACCCAGCAAGGCCAATGTCTCATAGTTCTCCTGCATGACGTCTCTGTAGAGAGCTCTCTGAGCGGGGTCCAGCAGTGCCCATTCTTCCTTGGTGAAATACACAGCCACCTCCTTGAAGGCCACCAGCCCCTGAAAGAGGAAGAGGCCACCACTCAGTACCTGCTACCCCAATGACAACCCCAATATTCATGGGAGAGCAGGGCCAGGTAAGGGGAAGTTGTGGGAGGCTCATGTCAACAGAGTCCCATCCCCACCTTGCCCAGAGCAGCCAGGAGGCATCAAGGTGAGGGGAGAAGGAGAAAACCTTTGTTCCTCCCAGCTGACAGAGGGAGGAAGTGTCTTCACATTCATCACATACCTACTAGCCAGAGCTTGATATAGGAGACAAAGCCTCCAGCAGGATCCAGAGACAGCCCCCTGGTAGGAATCCCAATGCCACCCCAGTAAAATATATGGCAGAAAGGGGAAGTCAATAGCAAAGACAATAAGTCTGAAGGTTGGAATTGTAGAAAATTGGTAAAGGAAGCACACAGAAATCTATGCCCAGTGGAGGCAAGAAAAAGAAGAAGGAAGTTTTTAAAAAGTATATTAAAAGTAAAAAGAATCCTCACAATGGTTTTGGTCCATCACAAGACAGAAATGGAAGAATTATCAAAAATATTGCAGACGAGATAAAAGCATTCAATACATTTTTCTCTCCTGGATTTGGGGAAAAACAGATGTAGTCATATTTTATGATGACGATGACGACACTCTTTCCATTCCAATAGTAACTCACAAGGATGTTAAATTGCAGCTCTTAAAGCTAGATCTTTTTAAATCAACAGATCCAGGTACCTTGCATCCAAGAATTTTAAAAGACCAGATTGAGGAGCATGCTGGGCTGTCAGTGTTGATTTTCAGTAAGTCTTGGAACACTGGGGAAATTCCAGAAGACCAGAATTAAGCTAATGTGCCAATATTTAAAAAATATGAAAGTGATGACCCAGCTAATTCCAAGAATGTCAGTCTCACATTGACAAAGGGCAAGACAATAGAGCATGTGATACTAGAGTTAATTAATAAAAAATTTAAGGGGGATAATTGTTGGAGACCCAGTACAATTTGAGTTCCTTGACCACTGTCCTATAGATCTAGCATAGCTTCAGTTGCTTGCTTGGCTATTCTGACCCCTGCAGCATGACATCTTCCAGTTGGCACAGACTGAATAACCTTAGAGATGTCTCAGTTTCTGCATAGCATGGCACATAATAAGACAAAATGCAGATACTGTATTGCTCACAGCTGCACATAGATAATGGTGATGGGAACAAGTTTTCCTTGAATGTCTGGGAGTACACAGTTTTATTGCCAAGGGGCATACTTTTACTCCACCTCTCCTATCACCAGATGATGTTTTGGTGACCCCAATTATTATGGTGAGAGTAGTAGTTAAGGGTGAAACCCAATGTAGGTAATTAGCATATATGATAATGAAAGCAAGAGAGAGAGAATTAGGTGAACATTGTTTATGGAAGGGTATAAGAAGTCACCACTTAGACAAAGGGGGACACTCCAGCAACACCTGACTCTGTGGGAGGTGCTGCCTGTTGGACCAGAGGATCCACTAACTCCCTGGCAGGGCCCCTGAAGAAAGCCATTCCTTTACATGGCCTTCTGAGTGACTGCTTAGCTCTCCAGGCTTAGTGAGTATGATATATTGTGGTTAATTTTAGGCTTTGTATCTAACTAGTATATTTATAGAAAACCTTGCACATTAACCTTATTGATCTGTAAATCGGGTGTTCTGTGTCTCACTGGTATCCACACTGATCAGAGTGTCCAGAATCAACACTAATATAATTAGTGCCAATCAACAAAGGTTTAGGGAGACAGATTCCATCCAACTAACTGGATCTCTTAATGAATGAGATCAGAAGTTGGGTTGATCAAGTATTGCTGTAATAGATTTAAACTTCCAAGGCATTTGACTTCATTCAGTACAATATTTTTATTAAATGAATGATAGAAAATGAACATGACATACGTTAAATAGATTAAAAATCTACCTAGTTGATAGATCTGGAACTAAGATTGTAAGTGGGGAACCATGCTTGCAGTGGATGTATTTCCAGTGGGTTCTGTTGATTCGGGACACTTTGTGATCAGTGTGGATTTTGATTACTTTAGTCTCATCATGTTTAACTATTAAATTTACAGTCATCAATTGTTCCTGAATATGTGTAAGCAGGGTTATCATGTTTGAATGTGTTAGCATACATTGTACCAAATCAGTGTTGACTCCCCATATCACAGGTTGAACAAATTCTACAACATTAATATCACTTGAGCCTGGGCATTGTGGTAAATGGCCAGCTTCTCCCTAGGAGGTCTTGCACTTTTGCCTCTCGTAGTGGGCTAGGGTGTTGCCGGTTACCCCATCTTCCCAGGGAGGGGGTAGGGACCCAGGCCCATCCACTCCTCCGGGTCCCAGCCTAGGGGCCCTCTGAGTAGCAGCTATGTGCTACTGGCACCTTACTTGCAGCTGCAGGCTTTTCCCCTGAGCTACTTCCCCCCTCCTGTCTTTTTGGCTTCTTGAGCCCAGTACCTTCCTCAAGACTCCACCTCTCTCCTACACACCACTGAACTCCTTCTCCTTCTCCTTCTCCTTCAACTCCCACCCTACCTCTCAGGAGTAGAGGGGCAGGTCCCCTGGTGTTCAAATAGTAGGAGTAGAGGGGTTTTCTCAGGCACCTGAGTGGGGCCTTAATTGGTGTCAGCTGACCCTAATTACCCTTTGGCTAGTTTACAGGGAATAAAGGCTGGATCATTCTGACACTTACATAGTGTTTTTCTAGACCTTTCCACTGTGTCTCTTGCTGCTGCTGGGGTGCTCCTGGCTCTTAGGAGCCCTGCTGACTGACCCCCCTCTCTCTCAGGGGGGAGGGGGTGAGTGAGTGGCCACGCCACTGCCACCACCCCTGCTGCTGCCTCCAAGCTCCTCCTCCTCCTCCTGCTGCTGCTGCTGCTGCTGCGAGCACCCCTTCCCTGCTATTCCTTCTCTTCCTGCCCCCACTTTTGGGGTCACCCTTTTCTTTCCCTGTTGCTGACCCTGCTAGCCTGCTCACCCCCTTCCCCTGTTGCTGCCCTCCCCCTCTGTGGTTTGTCCCCCCTTTTTTATTTTGTTTGTTTGCCCAGCCCCTGCCTTGATTTGCACCCTGCCCCGCCAAGCCCTAGCACCTTGCTGCTGGGCCCCCCACCCCTCCCTTCCCTTGCCCACTGCTGCTTCCCCCTGATCTGGCCCTTGCACTCTGGAGGAGGCAGCATCCATGGCCCCTCTTAACTGATCTCCCCCAGCTTTTTTTCTTGACTCCCCCCACACACTGCACCCCCCCATGTTGCTTTAGCCCTGCCCCACCCTCTGTGAGGAGCCGCTATCTCATCTTGGGCTGGTGAGTGCACTGCCCCTACCCAGTTTGTCCCCCCTGTACTCCCTTGTGCTCGTGCCCTCCTCCCGCTTTCAGCCTAGCGGGGAGGAGTGGTCACCCTTCCCTCCCCCTCCCCCTTCCTTTCCCTTCCCCTATTCAGCTCCCCCCCTTGCCAAACCCATCCCTACCCCCTCCTAAGATGGCAGGAGTGCCTGGGTCCGGGACCCCCTCCCTCGATGCTCCCGCCCCTCCCCCTCACCCAGAGGCCCTGCCCCTGCCCACAACAACTGTTCCTGCTATCCCCGTTGAGCTGTCGGGTGTCTGTCCCCGGGCGCCGGTGGTGGACAACTCAGGGAGGGACACCAGGGACTCTGCCAATGCCACGGCTCCTGACCCTCTGTGTCTGGGGGGTGCGCCCTTGGCTGGCAGGAAAAACCAGGGAGGTAAAAAAAAGAGCAAAGGCCCCGCCCAGAAGGCAGCGCCTCCTGCAGCTGGGGCCCTCCCCCTCTACCCTC
Organism: Mesoclemmys tuberculata; assembly: GCA_007922155.1. Classification (NCBI taxonomy): domain Eukaryota; kingdom Metazoa; phylum Chordata; order Testudines; family Chelidae; genus Mesoclemmys; species Mesoclemmys tuberculata. Next base: position 76,927 of record ML675660.1, on the reverse strand, counting down.
TCCCACTGTCCCTTCCACCAGCTCTGGGGGTGGCAGCGCCCCCAGAACGTTTGCCCAGGTGGCCGCAGGACCCCCGCCTGCCGACGCCAAGTCACCTGCCCCGACCGCTGCCTCCAGCACCATCCCAGGGGGCTGGGGCCCCTTTTCCACCGTTACCAGGAGGCATGGGGTCCGGTGCCTCCTGGTGCCTGCCTCACCCCATGTAGAAACCTATGTGCGGGGAATGGCGTGGGTGGTCGGGTCCATGGCTGTGGTGGCGGCCTCCCGCACGTATGGCAAGGTGGTCTTCTTTCTGGCAGCGGAGGCCACTGCCCAGGAGGCAGTGGAGAAAGGCCTGATGGTGGGGGGCATCCACATCCCAGCTGAGCCCCTGGAGGACCTGGGCGTACGGGTGGTCTTCTCCTCCATCCACCCCTTCCTCCCCAATGCCGCCCTTCTGCCTTTCCTCGCCACCCTGGGGAAGCCCCTCTCCACCATCAGCCCACTTCCCCTCGGCTGCAAGGACCCCGCCCTCCACCACATCCTCTGGTTCCGCCAGCAGGTGCAGCTGCAGCTGCTGCTGGCGGTGGCACGTGGCGAGGAGGCACTTGAGGGGTCGTTCCTGGTGCACCACCAAGGGGCCCAGTACCGGGTCCATTACACCAGGGGGGAGGCCCACTGCTACCTCTGCTGGGCGGCAGGGCACGTTTGGAGGGACTGGCCCGGCACGGAGGGAAGCCCGGGACCCCCAAGACCCAGGGGCGCACCAGTCAGACTAGCGATGGTCCCTCCCCCCCCCAGGCGTCCGGTCCCTCTGGCCACCCCTCCCTCCATCAGCAGTAGTCACCTGTGCTCGGGCCCTGGGGGCACCCCGCCCCCCCGGATCGCATGGGCGAGCTGACGTGCCCCACTGATGCCCGGGGCAGTCCAGCAGGGCCTGTGGAGGGGAGGGAGCCAGGACTGCCTTTATCGGGCATCGGAGGGGGCATGCCCCAGGGGGAGGCTTCTCCCTCCCCTGCTGTCCCACCCCCTCTTTCCGAAGCCCCAACCCCTGTGCTCTTGCCCTCTGACCCTGCTCCCGCTGCCCAGCCCTCCACCTCAGGAGGCTGAGAGCTCGT
>ML675660.1:43057-65830 GCA_007922155.1 Mesoclemmys tuberculata | reverse complement strand
ACCCCTTGTCAACCTCCTCCTAGCCCTGGCCAAACTAGCCATCTACAAGACCAGGGAGAGGAGGTTGGCAGGGGGGGCTCTCTGCAACTGTGGGGCCTATTTCCGTTCCCTTGTCAATTCATGTCTCTGGGCAGAGTTCCTCTGGGCGGCATCCGCTGGCTCCCTGGACACCTTTGAGGAGCAGTGGTTGCTGTCCGGGGTTCTCTGCTCAGTGTCCCCTTCTAGTTTCCTGCATTTGACCCTGTGACCCCCACGCCCTTTCCTGTCTTTCATTTGTTGTCCCCCATAATTTGTTGGACCTGGGTCCAATGGCTCCTCCCCTAGGCTGTGGGGGGAGCCTTTAGCGGTGGGTGGGCGCACCTTCCCCCGGTTTCAAATAGGAGAACTTTCTCAGTGCCGTCTGCTATTGCTATACCACAGCATGTACTGTGAAATTTAACATTGTGCACCAAAGTAACTTTTTTCTCAGTAGCTCAAGGGCTTCAAGGCTTTTGCCTAGGATGCTTTGTAGGGTTATGCGAAGCCAGACGCTGACTGCTGGGCACACCCTGGTCTTGGCTGGCCTCCGGATGACCCTGCAGGTGCTGTTTTGGAAACTAGCGAAGCACTGAGTTTGTTTTGGGAACTGCGAAGTGTATTTTGATTACGGCCTCCCCATGCGCTTCTTAGCTAGTCCTAGCTGATCAGATTGGGCTGTGTGAAAAAGTACTCACTGCTGTGAGACTTGTTTACTGCTGTAAGAAATGCATGCGCAAGCGGATGATGGAAAAAGGCTATAAGAAAAGGTGCTTGCAGCAAATAAACGGAGTCCTGCTTTCAGCCACAATGGTGACTTGTGTATGATTGCAACGGAGAAAGCCAACAATGCTTAACTTGTTTGTCAAAACTTCTTCATTAATTGCATGCAGGACACCTGCTGCTGCTCCTATACCTCCACAGCAAACACACACAGTAAAACAATGGCAAGGACACCATACAACTCTCCTTCATATTGCATATCTTGATCTTGTGCTTCCGTGTGCTGTTGTGAATTTGTGTAATATCTATCTACAAACAAAACAAAAGCGGGATCTATAGGCCCCAATTAGTATCAATTATTTACAACATATATTTAATGTCCTTATCTGCTGTTAGCCAGTGGCCTACCAAATCATGGCTTAATAGAGGAATTGTACTGTGGTATTCTATAATTCCTCTCACCTAAAAAATCTTTGTCCTGCTGAGAAGCACATGAGTTAGCCATCATCGCACTCAATTTGCCATTCGGATATGCAGCGATGACTTTGCAAATAAATAAATCGAAGTAGGCTGCGGTAAAAGGCTCAGTATATTATAACGGATTCTCCAAGTTCATGGTTATTATCTATGGCATAATCAACAACGTGATTCAAAAAATCAGTAACAGGCGCTTTAAGGGATGCATCACAGGCCACAGGCTTCGTCGTCTTCACCCATAGTTTAGGTATTGCCTTTCCATGCCTTAAGCTGTGAAGAATGAAACCAGTATAATGTTTTCTTCTTTTTAATCTCTATTTGATATACACTGGGGCTGGCTTTATTCACTATAAACACAGGTCCCTTCCATGGTGGGCTCAAAGCATGTGCTAACTTCTTTGGAGATCGAGTGCTGTACAGAGTTACAATTTGCCATTCCTGGGGTTTTAATATGGGACCAAATTGCTAATTCATTTTCCTAATATTTGTATCAAGTCACTTGCTGATGTATGTGTGTAATTTTTGTAGCAACTGCGACACACTGATCAGCTAACAATTTGGGTTGGAGCTCATCTGGAGGGCCATTTGTCCACCAGTGCTCCAAGGATCTCATCTTACATCCTGCCATAACTTCAAAGGGGGAATACCCATGGGCTGCTTCTGTTACTTTCAAAACTGTGAGTATCAAGGGCAATTTGATATCCCAATCTCTGCCTTGAGCATTGATTATTTTTTTTCAAAGCCAATTTCAAAGTTCAATTAGTGCGTTCTACTGCTCCTGAACTTTGAGGATGGTATGGTATGGTATGGTATACGCCATCTTTGTTTTATGCTTAAGGCTTCACAGGTGTATTTCAAAGTCTCACCAATAATGTGAGAACCATTATCACTATCAATCTCCTTTGGGAGCCCCCATCTGGAGAAGATGTGATCTACCAGCATCTTTGCTGTGGTACGAGCAGTGTTGTTTCAAGTTGGAAAGGCCTCAACCCAGTTGGTAAACGGATCAATAATCACTAAACAGTAATGATGGCCTGTTTTACTGGTGGGTAACTCCACATAATCCATCTGGAGGTGACTCCAGGGTCCTTCAAGCCTCTGGTGGCTGAATGAGCCTCTCTTTTTAGAAACATCTGGGTTGTTTACTGCACAAGCTAGGCAATTGTTTCCCCAGTGTTCCACATTACGTTTTGTCTCAGGCCACCATCCTACTGTTTTTAAGCAGTTCAAAGTTTCTTCTATACCAAAATGGCCATTTTTGTGCACTGCTTGTATTAAATCATCGTCTTGTCCTGTTGGAACAATCCATAATACTACTGCTTGTTCCCCCTGTCTGGCCATAAGCAAATCACTTGAATTCTGTTCAATTTTCCACCCCTTCACCTCCCCTTGTTGCAGCAATTGTTGTAAGCTAGCATCATTTTTCTGTAAAAGTGTTAAATCTATAATGGGTACAGATTCATTTTGAATTCCCCAAGCAACAGCTATTGGAGTGATTGGCAGCTGCCATTCTGCACCTGTTTCTGCCCCCTCCTTGGCTGCTTTGTCTGCCTTATTTTTCCATTCTGCTATTACTTTCAATTTCTTAGGGGCAGGTACTTTCAGTAGCCAGAATAGAGCTTGGTGTTGAAGTCTGGCTTCCCACAATGCCTCAATTTTTCCAGAATGACAGAAGGGTTTACCATCTAAGCCATGCATGTTTCTTTCCTTCCATATAGGCATCCAATCTAAGCATGCTCTTATATCCCAGTCAGAGTCTGAGGCTATAATTACAGGGGTATTAGTCCCAGTACCCATTAATGCAGCATGCACAGCAACAAGTTCAGCTACTTGTGCCGAGTGTGGCGTGCAGCTTCTGGTCATAAGGGTTCCATCGGGGTAGCAAATTGCTGCATACTCTGTTTTGGGAGATGGATAGATCCTCTTACATGATACAACAACTAGCCAAACCTCTGGCTTTCCAGGTAGAATTTCTCTAGCTTCCCATCCACTTACAGGCTGAAAAGGATTGGGAAGGGCTGGTTCCATTGGAGGGAGAGGGCAATCATGCTCAGCAACCTCAATGATCAGAGTATATGGGACTTGGTTGGAAGCTGTAGGTAGTTGGACTTCCACATTTCCATTCATTAAAGCTATGGTCCATTTAGCCAATCTAGGGCTGGACACGTGCCCTTCTTTAATTTTCCTAGACACTATGTATTTAAGAGGGGTGTGGGCCATTCGCAAAATAATTGGGGCAGAACCAGTAAGGTATTGCCAGTTCCCCAAGGCCCATAGCAATGCCAACATTTCTTTTTCACATGGGGTAAAGGTCATCTCTGGCCCTTCCGGTACTCGAGAGGTAAATGCCACTGACTTTTGACCAGAAGTCCCCTCCTGGCTTAAAATAGCTCCTATTCCCTCTGGGGAATGAGCTGACGGCAACACAAATGGTTTACTGTTGAAACTTCGTGGCAATTGGGGGAGGTCCTTGATGCCTGGAAAAAAGCAAATATAGTGCTCATCTTCAAGAAAGGGAAGAAAGAGGATCCAGGGAACTATAGACTGCTCAGTCTCACCTCCATCCCTGGAAAAATCATGGAGCAGGTCCTCAAGGAATCCATTTTAAGGCACTTGAAGACAGAAAGGTGATCAGGAACGGTCAACATGAATTCACCAAAGGAAAGTCATACCTGACCAACCTGATTGCTTTCTATGAAGAGGTGATGGGCTCTGTGGAAAGCAGTGGACGTGATATACCTTCACTTTAGCAAAGCTTTTGATACAGTCTCACACAGTATACTTATCAGCAAATAAAAGAAGTATGGGTTGGATGAATGGACAATAAAATGGAGAGAGAACTGGCTAGAGCATAGGGTTCAACGAGTAGTGATCAATGGCTCCATGTCTAGCTGCTAGCCGGTCAAAAGTGGAGTGCCCCAGGAGTTGGTCCTGGGGCCGGTTTTGTTCAACATCTTCATTAATGATCTGGAGGATGGGGTAGATTGCACCCTCAGCAAGTTTGCAGATGACACTAAGCTAGAGGGAGTGGTAGATACCCTAGAAGGGAGGGATAGGATACAGAGGGACATAAACAAATTGGAGGTGGGCCAAAAGAAATCTGATGAGGTTCAACAAGGGCAAGTGCAGAGTCCTCCACTTAGGACGGAAGAATCCCATGCACAGCTACAGACTGGGGACTGATGAGCTAGGCAGCAGTTCTGCAGAAGAGGACATGGTGTAACAGTGGATAAGAAGCTGGATGAGTCAGCAGTGTGCCCTGCTTGCCAAGAAGGCTAATAGCATATTGGGCTGCATTAGTAAGAGCATTGCCAGCAAATCAAGGGAAGTGATTATTCCCCCCTGTTTGGCATTGGTGCGGCCACATTTGGAATATTGTGTCCAGTTTTGGGCCCCCCCCCTACAAAAAGGATGTGGAGAAGTTGGAGAGAGACCAGCAGAGGGCAACAAAAATGATAAGGGGGCTGGAGCACAAGACTTATGAGGAGAGGCTGAAAGAACTATGCCTGTTTAGTCTGCAGAAGAGAAGAATGAGGGGGGATTTGATAGCAGCCTTTAACTACCTTGAAGGGGATTCCAGAGAGGATGAAGCGAGGCTGTTTTCAGTGGTGACAGATGACGGAACAAGGAGCATCGGTCTCAAGTTGCAGTGGGGGAGGTCTAGGTTTGACATTAGGAAAAAGATTTTCACTAGGAGGGTGGTGAAGCATTGGAATGGGTTACCTAGGGAGGTGGTGGCATCTCCATCTTTACAGGTTTTTAAGCTGTGGCTTGACAAAAGCCTTGCTGGGATGATTTAGCTGAGGATAGTCCTGCTTTGAGCAGGGGGTTGGACTAGATACCTCCTGAAGTCCCTTCCAACTCTAATATTCTATGATTCTATAAGGTAGTTAAGCTTTGGAATACGCTTAACACTGTGGTGGTGCAGTCTCTGTCCTTGGTGGTTTTTAAGAACAGGAAAAAGTTTTTCACTAGGAGGGTGGTGAAGCACTGGAATGGGTTACCTAGGGTGGTGGTGCAATCTCCATCCTTAGAGGTTTTTAAGATGCGGCTTGACAAAAGCCTTGCTGGGATTATTTAGCTGAGGTTAGTCCTGCTTTGAGCAGGAGGTTGGACTAGATGACCTCCTGAGGTTCCTTCCAACTCTAATATTCTATGAGCCACCCAGCCACAATCCAATTTATTCTTGGCCAATGCTTGTGGGTGTGCTTGTACTATGTTAGCAACATCCAGGGAATACTGCTCTGCTGTAATTGAGAGTGTCTCTGGTGCTTTAAGAGCTGCCATCCTGTGCTCAGATGCAAGAACTCTAGGAATTCCCAATCCAATCCACAACATCCAATTAGCTAAATCAACAGCCTGTATCTTAAGCATAAAATTCATGCCCAAAATAGCTGTTTCTCCATCATGTGCCAAACCAAAAATTCCTGTCCATGTTTTCTTTACAGTGGTGTAAGTAAGAGGACGAGAGAGAGAGGCATATCTATCCTGGACCCTTCAAAACAATCTAACCTCTGATAATGATTTCCCTTTAACTTGACCATTGCAGGAACTAAGCAGTCATCAATAAATGAAACAGTGGCACCAGAATCTACAAGCAAATGCTGTACGAAATCCCACTGTTCAAAATCCACCCAGAAAGTGGTTCATCCCCATTTATCAGATGTTAAAGATGCGGCATATATCAGGGGATACAGGGATACCCGGCCTCCTCTGCCTCCGAGGGCTTTCCCTCAGGAGGTGGAGTCAGCCATTGACTCTCATCAACACATTTCTCTGGAGTGTGAGACTCCCTTTCCTTCTGACAAATCAGCTCAGCCAGCTGATTATTTAATTTGCCATCAATTAGAGTTAGGGGCATATTGGAGAGCTCGATTCCACAGCACCCAGCGCAGGGGATCGATCCTTCCACTATTAACTCCCTCAGGGACTAAATCACCTTCCTTGCTCCTTTGAGTCTGAAAGGTGATCTGAGCAGTCAATTTCCTCCCATCTGTGCAGTAGTCTTCACTTTGTGCTTATCAGGGAAGGCTTGGCTCACAAGTAAATGAGCTTGCCGAACTCCCTGTAACAGTGCCTCCCACATCATAGCTGGTAAATTCAGAGTACCCAAAGCAACTTTTACTTGGACGTATCCCTTCTATAAAACGAGTTGGAAAGTGTATAGTCATAAGATCCTGACCTTCCTCCTCATGCCCCATAGCTTGCCATAGGATCTTTTTACGTAGTAAGCAAGCATCAGGGTGTTCCCCTAGGGTTTGCCGCTCCAAATGAAAACGTACCTCAGTGTGCTTGCTAGGATCTACTACCTCAAAAACATCCCTCATAAGGGTACCCCTCTGTGCTCTCTCCCTTTGTATATCCACGGAAAGTCCCAAGAAGGCGTCTAATGAGCAAAGCATAATCACTATAATTTAACTGAGGCACTGTGGTAAGCTGTGCAAACCAGGCAACTACGTTCTCAGGGGTGATGTTTCCTGAAGTTAATTTCAGTGCCTGAGCTTGCTCCGGTCTCAATATCTTATTCACTTGGGTGGTAGCGTGGGTGGTGGTTTCCTCCCCCCTCTCTCCAATAGTCTCTTCCTTGGTCTCAACAATCACAGGAGCCATGGGCGCAGTAGCTCGCAGCATATCTCCCTTAGCCAGCTGTTTTATTATCTGCCTGAGAGGAGCATAGGGGGAAGGACATTCTATGCTCGGATCTGATTTGTTCTTATCCCACACAGCCTCTGCATAACAGAGAGTTGACAGATCAAAGTCCTGCATAGCATCATTCTCTACACCGTCACAACCTACATTTGCTTGCATGGCAGCAATAATTCCCTGAGCAGCAGCTGATCAATTTGTACACTGAGACTACTGCCGCCAAGAAATTGCATGGGACTGGCCCTCTTTTTCTCCTCCAGGACAACGCGTACCACAGTTTGTGCATCCTGACATTTTGCTTCCCAAATAGGAGCTGTTTCCTCCCACTGTCTAGTTTCCTCTTGTACCCCTCTGCATCACACAGTGTTAGGCTGGGTCTATACTAACGGCAGCAAATTTGCCACTGTCAGTTTGATGTCTGGATCGACTGAACAGTCTTTGTAGACCCACTCAGTCGATCCAGAAATCGACATAGGAAAACCACCCCGGTAAGTGGTGTAGCACTGCGTTGACAGGAACACTGTTCCCATTGGCGCAGTGCGGTGTGGATGGTGTGCGGAACAGATGCAGCAAAGCTGACGGGGGATACGCAAGTGCGTTATATCACTTGCATATCTCCCGTCGACTGCCACCAAATCCAGAAGGTAAGTGTAGACCAGGCCTTAGAGAGCAAATTAGCCTGAGTAAGATTCATACCCTATTTTCAGTTTCTGTACTTGACCTTGGCATGCCATTAATTGTTCATGCAGCTCCTTGTTTTCCTTGGCTAACTTCACCAACTCTTCACTAAAGGTTTTAGATACTAAAATGAGCCCATGTAAAGCACCCAAGCATTTTTTCTTACAAATAGGCTTTGTCTCTGAATTGTTCCCACTGGAGCATCAAGTCTGCATATGCTGTTATACCCTTAAATACTCCTCCAGACCATGGGTCCTTTCCCAGCTCATCCACAAAAGCTTCAATATCCAGGCCTGGTTCTAGTGAAAGGAGAACGGGAGTGGCAGCCCCTCGACTGCCTGACTCACGACACATTTCTGTAGAGGACATCATGCCCTCCTCCTGAAGCCAAATACAAACACAGTTTCACGGAGAACCATGCTGACAAGTAGTGAGAGAAACCCTTGCACCATGCACCTCAAAGATCATCTCACTCACAGCTGATCGAGCCCAACAGGAAGGCCAACTATTGATTCTGGATACTGTGATCAGTGTGGATACCAGTGAGACATGGTACACCCGATTTGCAGATCAATAAGGTTAATGTGCAAAATTTTCTATAAATATAGTAGTTAGATACAAAGCCTAAAATTAACCACAATATATCATACTCACTAAGCCTGGAGAGCTAAGCAGTCACTCAGAAGGCCATGTACAGGAACGGTTTTCTTCAGGGGCCCTGCTAGGGAGTCAATGGATCCTCTGGTCCAACCAGCAGCACCTCTCGTGGAGTCAGGTGTTGCTGAAGTGTCCCCCTTTGTTTAAGTGATAACTTCTTATACCCTTCCATAAACAATGTTCACCTAATTCTCTCTCTCTTGCTTTCATTATCATATATGCTAATTACCTACATTGGGTTTCACCCTTAACTACATTCCATTCTCACCATGATAACTGAGGTCGTCAAAACAACATCTGTTAATAGGAGGGGCAGAGTAAAACTATGCCGCTTGGCAATAAAACAGCGTACCCTAGATGTTCAAGGAAAACTTGTTGTTCCCATCACTGTTATCTATGTGCAGCTGCAAGCAATACAGTATCTGTATTTTGTCTTATTATGTGCCATGCTATGCAGAAACTGAGACATCTCTAAGGTTATTCAGTTTGTGCCAACTGGAAGATGTCATGCTACAGGGGTCAGAATAGCCAAGCAAGCAACTGAAGCTGTGCTAGGGCTGTAGGATAGCGGTCAACCAACTCAAATGTACTGGGCCTTCAATAGGTTCCTGCAGGGACTGGGTCTTGGCCTGGTGCTATTTAATATTTATTCTTATCAGTGACTGGAAGAGAATATAAAACCACCACTGATAAAGTTCGCAGGTGACACAAAGGCTAGGGGTGGGGAGAAATGGTAAATAATGACGTGTCAGAAGATTCAGGCTCCAGCCCTGACCAGGGGGTTATTTTCTGTACCACAAAGAGGGGAAGTTCTACCCCCAACTCCCATGAGTCTGTTCCTTGAAACTAGGCCCCAGATAACACAAGTCCCAGCAGGTTTGTCACATCCACATCCCTTTCTGCACCCTATATATTTCCTGCCCCCTGCCACTTCCTGCAGCTCCCACCCTCCTATGCATTTATTGTTAGTCTCCCTGCAAGCAGAACCCACCCCCAGCTGCCTGTTAATCTCTTACCTGACTCAGCTCCAATGCAGCCATTTCCTTCGCCCTGGGAGGATGGGACAATCTGGAGCACGAAGTAGATGTTATTCTGTAGCCTGCAAGGGAGAGAGGAGCAATTTGAGAGAATTCAGCAGGAGTTTTTGTCCATTCCACACACCGATTCTCCCCAGGCTTTTTCCCTGCAAAGGGGCATTCTAGGGTCTGCCACACTGTGCAGCACATAGTGAGCTTATTACAGTCCAGTGCTAGCCCCCTCCCACCAGGAGGAATCCCTCGGAGACATGGTGAAACCTTCCCAGTAACAGAGTTCTGAACCGAAGGCCAGAGAAGAGCAGAATCAAAAGTGTCACCTTGGGGGATTCTCCCTGTCCTTCTCCCCATGGCACCTGTCACAGGTTTACAAAGTTGTTTGATGCCCCAGCCTTTAGACTGTCTCTTGGTGTGCATCCTTTAGTGTGCCAGGCCTCGTTATAGCTTTTGGCAAGGGCAATCCCCATGGCTCTGAGACAGGGCCTTCTTGCCTCAGCTAATCCTGTTTCTTTTTGTGGCTCCCCAGTGAGTTAAAGTGAGTTCATGCTCCTGGTGGGGACTGTGACACTGGCAGGCAAAGTGTTAGCTCTTCTCAAAGTCCCCATGTCTCAACTGAACATAGACAATAAATAGCTGGATTCAGTCTGGCTCAGCTGTGTTAGTATTGTTAAAACAGGTACTGTTTTAGAGGGATAAAAATGTGTTTAGTGATTACACTTTATTGAACACTTTTGGGTTGCTGCATGGGTTATTATTTGAGTAGTTCATTGTGAGCTTCTGTGGCTATGCAAATCACCAGAGAGGAGAGAGACTTTCACTATGGGAAGTGCTGATCAGCAAAAGTTACTTTCTGCCTGACAGGAAATGTCCATCAAGAGCAGATAGACTGTTATGGGACATTAAAGACAATACTGTTCTTGTCTTGACTTCCATGTAGATGAGCAATGCAAATGGATTCCTCCCACTGGCTAGAGGAAAAACCGAAGCACATTTTTAGGGTATTTGATATCAATTTTAGAGAACCGGGGAGAAAAAGGGAGACAGTAACCATGGAGAAATCAGGAGATTTAATATCAATATTCAATAACTAGAGAGAAGGGCGGTGAGTGGAAGGGATTATTATAGGGGACTGTATAGTCTGTCCTAGTTAAGATTCAGAACCATTTTCCATGTAAAGTGTGAGTGTTCAAAATGCTCAAAGCGCCACACGATTACTTGGATTGCCTCAAGATTTGGTGCCCCTTGTGGGGATGCAGGGCAAGGTTAGTGAACCAAATTTGGGATCAAGTTAGGGCTCCTGATACACATCTCCTGAAACAACAAACAGCATTTTGTTTAATCCACAGATTCTAAAAAAAATTATGATGTTTGAAACCCACCCTGCTGAGAAATCAGAGGGTGAACTGTAAATCTGGGAAAAATCCACCTTTGTGAAGGCCGTTTTAAGAAATGTAAACTGAGTACAGCAGGTAAATCAGAAGGTATTCGAACTACATTTGGAAAGAAAACACATTGCACATATAAATCTTATTGGGAGCAGACCACGGGTGTAAGAGGGAATTAGGGACGTACCTGTAATTGGAGGAGAGTTTAAGTCTTCAGTTAGGAATGAAGACTATGGGTTCAACTGTGGGTTCACAGCTAGCTTTTAAGTGTAAAGATAAAATATGGTAAGATATAGATATAAAGTAATATAATGGAAGAAGCCCACTGGTCCAAGCCTGTGAGACATTAGCTTAAGCATTTAGCATAAGAAATGAGGCCCATAAACATTAGCATTAAATAAACAGACCAACAATGACCAAATAGCACAAGACATTTCTGCTGAAATACTATATAAAATGCTGACAGGTAACCACAAAAAGTCAGCCAGCCTCCGGCCTTTGTGAAGTTACTACGCCCCCAACCCCCAAGCCTTCAAACTGGGATATTGTGCACCACTGCCAATCATACCAGCACCCCACTACAGAGACCCACTCCGCAGCCCACTGGGAGGTGATCATGTCCACCAGGCTGAGCCAGCAGCATGGCTGGGGCTGGTCCCGGTCCCGGACATTGCTCTGGCCCCTCAGAAACGGCGCCATCAGCCAGCCCAGAGTGGGAGCAGGCCTGGGCCAGGCTTCCCCAGGAGCCACTTGCCTGGTGGGGCCTGGCCAAGCCCCCACACTCTCCCCCTACCCTTGCCTCCCCCAACTAGCTGAGATTGGCCTGGCCTCTGCACTGGTTCCAGGCAGCTTAGCCCCGGGTAGGGAGGCAGGTGGAGCCCTGCAGAAACAACTAGGAGCTGGAGTCACTGACGCCAGTGTGAAACCAGTACTGAGAAGGGCAGTTAAAGTCTGGAATAAGCTTATACAGTAGTCATGGAGTCTCTGTCCCTGGAGGTTTTTAAAAAGTGAGTAGACAAACTGTGACCCATCGATGCCCAGGGTAGACACCTGAAAATGCTAGAGTCAGGCCAGGCTGTAAATCTGTAATCCTGTAAAGTAATGGGGAATATAACTATCAATCTGTGTTATTCTATGGTATGTACCAGGAATCTTAAGTAAAAGGTTAGTTTTATTTTAGTGTCAGGGTAAGTCCAGATAGGCCCAAATTTTAGACCAAGAAAACTACACTGCGCACACTCTCACACATTCCTAAGGAATAACCTAAAGACCTAACCCTTAAACAAAGAAAACCACATTGCGCATCCTCTCCCACATTCCTAAGGTATGGTGGCCACCTTATCAGGAGTAAAAGGTAGTGAAAGCCAATCATGTTATGTAGAATGTAGTAATGTTATGTATGAATATTCATGTAATCCTAGAAATGTATATAAGGCAAAGCCCCAGTATAATCGGGGCTCAGCCTTTGGAAATTATTCCGTTGAGCCGGTTGCCGGCAACAACAATAAACAGCTGCTTCCTCATTTTGGTGTCCGTCTCGCTACGTGTACCAGAAATCTTGCTACAGCCCAGTCCTTCCTCTGAAACTGAGACGCTGTCCATTCACTTACAGAGCTAACAACCTGGAGGCAGTCATGTTCCAACATCGTTGTCTCCCCTTATACTGACCAAGCCCAGCCACCCAGGGCTGTTTAAGCTTCCTAATAATTTCCACTCCTTTTCTAAACCATCCAGATTGGACCTTTCTAAAACAAAGTCAGTGAATCCATCCACATTTAAAAAACTTTGGCAGTTAGAAACTGAACCAAGTCTCTCAACATATAAAGTGTTGCTTGCCACAGACAGTAACTCTTCCTGAGCTAACAATCAATTCACTTTCACACCCTTCAGTTGCAGAAAACTGCTTGCAAGAGCTATCAGGAGGTTTTATTCCTTCAGGAGCAGTTTTAGGCAACAATCCACTTTCCACAGAAATGTCCTTTCCCTCCTCAGCTAGAAGTTGCTCTAAAGAAACATTTTCCTGAGCCCTAATAGACTTTTTCTGGGTTTCAGTTAAACCTGGAACCAATTCTGATACAATTGGCAAATCCTCAGTCAGAATAAGCTGAGGAGTACACCCTATCTGCTCTTCAGACAGAAGTTCAGAGACAAACTCTCCCTCAGCAGACAAACTGCTATCCTTAACATTTCCTTTGTCCCAGCCTACATGGCTGTCCCCGAACAAACTTTTGGAGACTGGGGTAGCTTCCTCCATGGGCAAGTCATTACCCCCAACAGACACAGGCTTAGGAACCCTTCCTTCCCGGGTTTTAGTTGAATCCAGAACCACCTCTGGCACAACTGACACATCCTCCACCAGCAGAAGCTGAGAGGTACCTTCTGCCTGCCTCACAGACAGTGCACTGGAGACCAATTCTCCCCCAGCAGATAAATTGCTATTCTTACCAGGCAAACACTTTGAATTTTCTTCTCCCTTGCCCCAGCCCTCATGGCTGTTCACAGACAAACCCCAGGAAAGTAGGAAGGTTTCCTTAACAGGCAAAGAGCCATTCCCAACAGACAAGCTGCTATTTTCCACAATCCCAAGGCTAGAGACACTCTCTTCCTTGTCACAGCACACCTGGCTAGACACAGACAACACAGACAACCCCCCCTTCACAAATTTCCATGTTGATTACAGGCAGCCCAGAAGATTTACATCTATACTCTCTCTGGGACTGGGTGACATTAATCTGGTTACATATATTTACCATGTCAGTATTCAACATATCAAAATTGCTATAAACTGGAACACTTCTTTCCCAATTGCTGTTAAGAGAAGCTGGACTTTCAGGTGAGGTCAGATCCTTTTTCTTTTCCAGGCTCTGCAGTTGAATTATGCCTTTTTCCATCCATTCTTTTTTGATGAGCACTCTCCCTTCCATCATTTGGATTTTGGAAATTCTTGCCTCAGTTTCTAGTTCCAGTATTCTGAGTTACTCCTCAGCTTTCTTCTGCTTTTCCCATAAGTCAAGTTCTGCCATTTCTCTCCCATGCTGCAGACGCTGGCTATACCATAAGGCTTGCAGCTCGAACGCTGTATCTGATTGTGAATCTCTTTAATCTTTAACACTCTCAGTATCAAATTTTAAAATTTGGAATAGTGTGGGGTTCTGATCCAAAACCCAAATGTTCTGGTTCTGTGGAACCTGCCAAGACTATACCACTATGACCTGTCCATGCCCAGGGTAGCCACCTGAAAATGCCAGGGTCAGGGCAGGCTGTAAAAGGAGAGCAGATTCTCCAGCACTAGTGGGTGACACTGAAGTCACACTTCCCAACCAGCCACAAACAGTGCTTCTGATTTCCCCACACTGGTTATCAAGAAGCCACTGTACCTTGGAAGCCCACGCAATGCAAACAAACAATCAGATCAATGAAACACTGCACAAATACAAGCTGGGCTCCCAGTTAAGGGGAGAGGTTGGAATTCAAATGATGTGGGTTCAGTTCCCAGGTTTGCCCCAAATTCTCCATGTGAACATGAGCAAGTTACTTCACTTCCCTGAGCTTCAGTTTCCCTTTCTGCAAAACAGGGTGCAGATGCCCACTCTTTAGCTTTTGAATTTTCTGTGGCAAGGATTCTCCTTCCCTCACCATCGGTTTGTCTACACTGCAGTTAAGACACTGGCGGCTGGTCCATGCCAGCTGAGTAAGGCTGTTTAATTGTGGTGTGGACGTCTTAGGTTTCTGGGACCCTGCCACCTCACAGGGTCCTACAGCCTGGACTCCAGCCTGAGCCCAGACGTCTGCATTACAATCAAACACCCCCTTAGCCTCAGCCTTGTGAGCCTGAGTCAGCTGACCTGGGCCAGACGGGGTTTTCTAATTGCAGTGCAGACATAACCTTGAGGTCTGAGCAGCACCTGTCACAATGGGGACCCTGATCTTGGGCAGTGTCTTTGCAGAGCCCTGCACCGCAGTGCCAAACACGGGGGGGGGGAGGGGACCTAATGTCAGTGGGGTCTCTGAAGTGCCCAGAATGATGAAGGCAACAATCTGGGGCCGCCATCTGCGCACAGCCTGGCACAACAAGTGCCCCCCAAACTCAGCCAGGGTTTGTGAAGTGCCTAGCACACTGGTGGACCTGATCTCAGTCAGGGCCTGTGCTACTCTCAGTGGGGTAAGAGCCCTGATCTCTGTCGGGGTTTGTGCCACACTTGTCACAATGGGGATCCAGCCCTTGCACCAGGTCTGTGCTGCACCCAGAAGAATGGGGGCCCTGATCTTGATCAGTATCTGTGCAGAGCCTTCCACAATGGGAGTCCTGATTTCTGTTGAGGTCTGCGTCACATCCAGCACAACAGGGGCCCTGATCTCAGTCAGGTTTTTACTGCTTGATGAGAGATACTGGGTCTGCTCTGGGCGAGGGAGCAGGGATTCCATGCATCTGATCAGGGGAGGCTGGGGGAGGATGTAACCCTGCAACCTCTGATATGGAGAATGACTCAGGCAACAGGTTTCCCCCATAAAAAGCAGAAGATACTGCAACTGAGAACCATGAGGAGCACCTCCAAACCTGAGAGGATTTTTTTTTTAAATCATTCTGCTTGAGAATTATATGGAAAATGGTAAAATCTGATATTTGAAAACAGTGTTTAGTAATTACAAAGAAAAGGGTGCAAACATGAGGAATTTGAGAGCCATTATCACAAATACGAGGAAATTGGAAAAGTTTGAGGAATTTTATCACAATTGTTGATACAAGGCAAAGAGGTAAAAATTGAATGGATTGTATATTGGTATTGGATAGCTAGAGTGAAAAGGGCAAAATTCACAAGGGTTTTATAGCTGTCAATATTCAAGAAGCTGAGGAATGGGCAACACTTGGGGAGGTTTGCTAATATCAGACAATTAGATGGGAAAATATCCATGGATAAGACACCTTGTCAGACGCCTGGCAAGAAAAGCGGAAGATTTTCATGAATTTCATATCAGTATTTCAGAACTGAGAAAAAAATAGGGCACAAACTAAATAGTTGCCAATAGAAAAGGAAAAACATCAACATCTGAGGTGATTTTTTAAATCAGAATAGAACATTTCAAGGGGAAAGGGGGAAATTTGAAGGAATTCTACAGCGATATTCAATCCACAGCTGAATGGGATAGTTTCTCCTGGCCAGACAGACACATGGCTAGCAGGCGGGCCTTGGTAATGTCGCTTTTATAGAGGAAAGGAGCAGGGATGGAGTCAGAAGGTTCCCTGGCAGAGAGGAAGAGGTGGCAGGGGCATCTGGGGAGCTGCTGGGTTGGGCAGAGGGAAGTAGCTGGCACTGGGAAACTGGGGCTGGGCAGTGTCTTTGGGGAACACTTGCTCCTCCATTCCCTTCTTATGCCCCTTCCAGGTCCTGTTGCCAGCAGAGAGGCCACCTCATCCCCACCCCCGAGGCAGCTGCATCTCTGGGCTCTCCCAACCTCTGCCCACTAACCTGCTTCCCATTTTGGAAATTACTCAGGACATCAATTACCCACCTAAAACTGGACAAAGCACTGCAGGTAAAAAAGGGTGGGCAAAAAAACCCCAATCCAAGGAGATATTAATTTGACATTGGAGAAGTGGAGAGAAAAATGGGACAAAGATCAGTGGAGGAGAACAGAGAACTTCTCAATAATTTGAGAAAAATGAAGGAGGAAAAATAAATCAACATGCATTTTGGTATCTAAAGAGAAAGGGGGAGCATGGGGCAGAATGTTATCAACATTAGAGAGGGCAGGGCTAAGCAGAGGGGATTTCATTTTGCCCTTTCTCTCCCCACTCCCCTGTGGTGACATTGACATCTACCCCTTCACACGCACATCTCTCCCCTTCCCTTCCTCCTTTCCCTTTCAGTTTGTGCTTATTTTTAACCCTTCCTGACAAACAACCTCCAGGCCAGACACAGAACAAAGAGGAAACCCCAGTGGGGAGTGGTTTCCCTCAGTCCTCCCTCCCCCAGTTTTTAGCTCCAGAGGGGCAGATCCAGGCATGGGCCAAGGGCAGAGAGTTACTTGTTACAGCAACTCGGAGCCATCCAATAGGCACGTTCACACCCAGGCCAGGAGCAGATTCCCAGGGACTGCCTGCGAGATCCCACTTTAGTTCCCAGGAACATTTGTGCTCCGTCACTTTCCTGCCCCTCCCCAGAGCTCGCTCTCTCTCAATTTCCCAGGGGCTCCAGCTCCCCAGCAGGGGTCAGCAGAACCCAGGGCTGCTTGCGTGGTGGTGCCAGGTGCAGAAAGTCCCCGGGGCCGGGCAGGGCGGGGGTTAAAGGAAGGTCTCCCCCAGCACAGACCCCTCTGCTCAGCCCCGTCACAGTGGAGGCAGCTGCAGCAGCGCCGCACTCACCCAGGTGCTGCAGGGGGGCTGGTCACAGGCTGCTCTTCCTTTGTGCTGCCGGACTCCTTGGGGGGGGTGACCAAATGTCCCAATTTTACAGGGGCAGTCCCAATATTCATGGCTCTGTCTTACCTGGGCACCTATTACACCCCAGACCCTGTGCTGAGTGTCCACACTTGCTCTCTCTGGCCAGGGTCACCCTAGACACCTCCCTCGCCCCCAGCAGCATCCGCTGCCTGTGCTGTGCCTGTAAACAAAGACTGAGGGAGGGGAATGTAGATAAGCGAGGCGCCCGGGGGGGGGGGTTGTGGGAAATGTAGTCTCTGTGAGTTCCGCCTATGAACACTCAAGGCTGTTTCCTCCTCTCGCTGCCCCCCCCCCCCACCCCTCCTCTCCCCAACACCACCCTGCGCTGTGAGCTGGGCATGGCAAGAGCTTGGGGGATAGAGGGACAAGCTGGCTGGGGTCCAATCTTTCATTGCAGCAGCCTCTGTTGGTGAGAGAGAGGCACTTTCAAGCCACAGAACACATCCTCAGGTCTGGGAAAGGCTGCCACTAATGCCCTGCCGGAGATAGCAGCCCAGCTCTTAGTCCCTGCTGAATGGGTTTGAATAGGAAGCCTCCCTCTCTGACTCCACCCTTCACCACTGCACCTGAAAGAATGAAACTGGAGAGGGGAATGCAGCCCACAAGTATTCTGGGCAACAGGTCAACCCCTAGGGCTGCATGCAATGCCAAGCACATGGGTAAGCGGAGGAACGATTCCTCTATTGTAGGGAACTTTCCTGGCTCCTACACTGCCCTGGTGGAATTGGTTAGCAAAAGGATCCGAGTCCTTGCTCCCACTAGCTTTCCCTAGAGGCCTGCCTGATAGTGAGGGCTCCCCTCCCACTCTACTGTGTGGCAGGATCCTCATAACCCCAACAAAGATGGACCCAGGACCCTTGGGCCTTGATTCTCAACCTTGTCATTGTCACTTGGGGCAGAGCTAGGGTACTCCCACTCTGGGGGGCTCTCTCTGCACTGGGCACTTCCCCTGACTCACTGATTGATGCAAATGGTTCAGAGCAAGTACAATTTATTAAACAGCAACCAATTAAAAAAATAAAGAAAAGATGGAAAAGACTAAAAGAAATCTCCTAACACACCGTTGGGCTCAGAGACACCACACACAGCATCTCTGGGATGTAAGAGATGTTCACAGTCTGTTTCTCACATGTCCCAGGCCCCTGTCCAGGCCCTTGCTGTGTTGCATGGATGCCAAGAGTCAGATGCTTGCTTTGGCAGTGACCACATGTCCCCAGGCTCTAGGTGGCGGGACCCTTCTCCCCAGCATTGGCCCCATGTCAGGGTTACAACTGTCTGTCCGGCATGCCAGGCCTCTTGGCTGGTGGTGTCTCCCTGCTCTATGCCCTGCCCAGGGTCTCCCTTGCTCTCTCCAGCTGCTCACTGCACCCAGCTCTATCCCCAGGTCCACTCTGCTTCATCTCAGCTCTCCTGGCTGCTTCTTAGGCCCCTCTGGTTCTGTTCAGCTCAGCTCCCTGGCCTGGCTTCTTTGGCCTCCCAGCTGCTCTGCCCTTAGCTCAGCCCCACTCTCTCCCCAGGCAGCTCCAGGTCACCTGAAGGACAGGACCCTCCTAGACCTCCCTCCCCGGTTCCCTCATTGGCCTGTCCACCCTGTCAATCAGGCTGACCTGGAGCATTGGCCTCTCCCCACTGACCCTGGAGGCTGTCCATCTCAGGTCCTGCTTCCTCATGGACCCTTCTCTGTCCTTTGGTACTGAAAGAGGCCAACCAAAAAGACCCACTCACTTTTAGTAAGGGGCTAATATCCCCTTACACATGGTACAGCTGGTGGACACATCACAAATACAGTATTCACACTGTCCCACAGGGTTTCATGCAACTCCATCCATCAAGAGCAAATATCCCCTCTGGCAGCAGGGTGACCAGCTAGCAAGTGTGAAAAATCGGGATAGACGATAGGGGGCAATAGGTGCCCATATAAGAAAAAAGCTCTGAATATCGGGACTGTCCCTATAAAATCAGGGCATCTGGTCACCTGATCGAGCAGTTGGTTGTAAGCAGCCTGCAGGCAAGAGCCAGGTATCACTGTTGACTACAATTACATCTGCATTCCCCTTCTGTGGTCCTTCGAGGGCATGCACCCATGGTTCCGGATCCATGGCCAACAACTTGGGTAGATGCCTGTGTCTCTCTTCCTCCTTCCTGTTTTTTTCCAGGCTGCTCAATTCCCTGCCTAACCTGTGATATTTCGAGCAAGCCAGACTCCTACAGAGGCCAGGCGCTGTGCTTCGCTTTCTCTCACACAGTGAGAACACAGTGTAATAGCCAGCAGAGGTAAGTTACCAGATAGCTCATTCTGAGGAAGCACATTTATCCTATGGGTAGAAGTATCACAGAGAAAACATATTAAAAAAATAAAAGAAGCTAGGTGCCTGATAAACGGCTTACCTGAGATCACTCCCAGCTCCAGTTTCAGGCTCCAGTCAGAGTCAGTCCTTTAAAACCCCAAAATCAGTATTTGTCCTAGTTACAAGTTCATGACTGCCTCCGATTAAGAACCAGAACAACCAGCTGAGCAGGTCATCTGTTTCTTTATACAGCTTGGGTCCTGGATCTCATCCATTTACATATGATGACTTACATGACACCTGTTACATATGTAACACCAGTATGTTGTGGGTAATGAGTGTGTCAGACCTAATATGAGTGACAGTGCAGTTGGCACTGAGGGGTCTTGGGGTCACACTTTCCCAGACAGCCTGGAGTTTATTTCTTCACACATGAATGGATACCATAACTTGGTCCCCTGTACCATGTGCCCAACTCCACATGGTACAGTCACACGAGACTTTCTGTTACTCCTGAGCTGTAGCATGGGGCATGCATCACTTGCTGGTGGATTCTCTGTACCATGAAGTCTTTAAACCATAATTTGAGGACTTCAATATCTCAGTCATAGGTTAGGGGTCTAATACAGGAGTGGGTGTGTGAAGTTCTGGTGCTTGTGATGTGCAGGAGGTCAGACAAGATGGTCCCTTCTGACCTTAAAGTCTAGAGTCTAGGGTCTCGTGGGCAAAACCTAGGAATTCCACAAATCTTTCCAGGGAGGCCTACACATACTCCACCATGGACTCCCCTTCAGTAAAAGCCAGACCTTCCCATTCCACTAGGTACAGGCGCCCCATACCCTCCTCCCATAGAGCAGTTCAAAAGTGGAGAATCCTGTGCATTCCTGGGGAACCTCCTAATAATCAAACAGCAGGTAAGTTGGGGTGTTGGTCCACACATTTTTCAATGTAATTTTAAAGGTTCCATTAAATCTTTCAGCCACCCAGTCAGTCAGGAGTGAGAGGGCAAGGACCATATAAGTTTGAGGCCTTGCTCTTTGTTTACGCAGCTGCAACCATATTAGAACAGCAGCAGCCAGAAACTAAGAAGCAGGTGATCGCATCCTCACATTCCAGCTAAATTACACCAAACGATGTAATATTGGGCTGTTAAGAAAACGTTCTTGTTCTGAATAGTACTTACCACCAGATAAAGAAATAGATCTTACGATGTTTAAAGAAAAAATGGATTGATAGCATTCTGTCTGGCAAGGAATCATTTACCAGCAGTTGCAGTTGTAAATCCAGCACTTCTTTATTAATTGTCTTTATGGTATCCACATCTCTATTGTTTATCTGAATGATTTCTGTCTGGCTCTTTGATTGTTTCTGTCTGTTGCATAACTAATTGTGCAATATTTAAACCAACGAAGGGGGTCAGGTATGATTAATTAAAGACCTGTTTTGTAATGGGCTAAGATTGGTGCTTTGTAGTACTTCAGTTTAAAATGCTTGGTTAAGGGATAGCTAAGCAGGACCCAAGTTTTAACTGTATAAACTGTGGGCCAAAAGGAAGTTCTTTGGAACATAACACCAAGTCATGGCTCAAGAGCAGAGCTGCAAGACCTCAACACCCTGCCAACCATATTGTGTAGGTACCCAAGTCTCCAGATGATCTGGTGTTGAGCTTTGCTCCTATATGGTGGAAGGAGGGGAGAAACAGCAAGGGGTTTTGTGATGTCACAGCCACACAGAGCTGCACAATTCAGAACTCTTCTGCTTTACAAGATATACAGTTGTCCAGCGGTAAAGCGGAAAAAGATTGTATTTCTCAGACTGGAAAATTGAATGTTGGGGTACTTATTAAAATTTTTGGAAGTTAAGGGGTACTTGCTACTTAAAAGGTTGAGAAACACTGCTCTAGAGTGTGCAGGTAACAACCAGAAGCATGGAATATTACATTTCTCTCATGTAGGGCAGTGTGACAGACGGTGCCTAGGGCTCCTCTGAAAGGGGGGTGTTTTGGTACAACTCTCATCCCATGCAGGCCCAAAAATGTCATACTGGGCAGCAATACAATCCTGGAGCCCTTCTGGGCACAATAGGACTAAACAAGCAGCCTTGCAGGGCAGCAAAGCAGTCCTGGAGCTCCGCTGGACAGGGCAGGGCTTCCTTAGGATCACTGCAGAGCAGTATTACAGTCCTTAGCCCCGCTGAGCATTAGGGCCCACCATACAGCAATGCCCAGTAGTCCTTCTAGCAGGCTCTGGGAGTGACTCTCTCTCCATTTTTGCTCCATCCCCTGATGAGGCCTCTGCTGGGCTTTTAACCCCCGCCTTCTGCTAGTGAGTGTGCCACTGAGAAAGCTTGAGGTCTCCCCTCTGGCGGGAGGGGCTTGTACACCCTATCAGAGGCAGATATAAAATTTCCCCTGCTGATTGTTGCTAGTTAGGCATTCACCACCATGTTTGCCTCTAAAGAAGACAGAGCTAGTTTCTGGGTTTCACATGGCATAATCTACCACCACCAGAATATATCTTTCCCCATCTAGGTAACACTGCTCAGGGGTCCCATCATGGCCATAGTGACCTCTGAAAATGTTTAACTATGATGGGAAGGGAAATCAGGGCAGCCTTGCCCTTATCTTGGTCCTTTCCTACCCTTTGGGCCCCCTACTACAGGAATGATGTAGACAAATTGGAGAGAGGCTGCATAAGTAGAAGCATTGGCAGCAGGTCGTCAGACTTGATTATGCCCCTCTATTTGGCATTGGTGAGGCCGCATTTGGAGTACTGTGTCCAGTTTTGCGCCCCCACACTACAAAAAGGATGTGGACAAGTTGGAGAGAGTCCAGTGGAGGCCAACAAAAATGATGAGGGGGCTGGAACACAAGACTTATGAGGAGAGGCTGAGGGAACTAGGCTTGTTTAGTCTGCAGAAGAGAAGAATGAGGGGGGATTTGATAGCAGCCTTTAACTACCTGAAAGGGGGTTCCAGAGAGGATGGAGCTAGGTTGTTCTTAATGATTGTAGAGGACAGAACAAGGAACAATGGTCTCAAGTTGCAGTGGGGGAGGTTTTGGTTTGATATTAGGAAAAAGCTTTTCACTAGGAGGGTGGGGAAGCACTGGAATGGGTTACCTTGGGAGGTGGTGGAATCTCCATCCTTAGAAGTTTTTTAAGGCCTGGCTTAACAAAGCCTTGGCTGGGATGATTTAGCTGGGGTTGGTCCTGCTTTGAGCAGGGATTGGACTAGATGACCTCCCCAGGTCCTTTCCAGCCCTCTTCTTACTCATAGACTCATAGACTCATAGGTCAGAAGGGACCAATATGATCATCTAGTCTGACCTCCCGCACAAGGCAGGCCACAAAACCCTACCCATACACATTTATAACAACCCCGAGCCCATGACCGAGTTGTTGAAATCCTCAAAAATGAGATTTGAAGAC
>ML675660.1:18385-38057 GCA_007922155.1 Mesoclemmys tuberculata | reverse complement strand
TTTGAATTCATCCTTCTTAAACATGGGACACCAAAACTGCACACAATCTTCTAGGATTCTATGATCCCTTGGCATGGTCACAATACTTACTGTATTTTTGTATTACCTCAATAACCCCAGGCTAGCAGAAGATGTGAGGTGAGCACTGTTTGATGCACTACGTTCCTTGTGCCCTTAGAAGTGTATATCATGGGCCAGGCTGAGTAATTTCAGCTGGTTCTTGTGTGGCACCACCACCAATTCCCCCATGTCTCTTTTTGGGCTGCATTTCCCTCTCCAGTTTCACTCATTCAGATACAGTGGTTAATGGTGGGAGTCAGAGAGGGAGGCTTCCTATTCAAACCCGTTTGGCAGGGATAAGGAGCAGGGCTGCTAACACAGGCAGAGCGATAGTGGCAGCCTTTCCCGGACCTTTAGAGGAGCTCGGTGCGGCTCGAAAGCGCCTCTCACCAACAGGGGCCGCTGCAATGACAGACTGGCCCCAGCCAGCTTGTCCCTCTGCCCCCAGCTCTCGCCAGGCCCAGCTCGCAGCGCAGGCGGCGGGGACGAGAGAGGGGCGGAACCTGCCCTACGTGCGATGCCGAGCGGACAGAGACTACATTTCCCACCGCACCTGGCGTGCGGCGGGCCAGGCACGTGCAGTCCCCATCCCCGCCCCTCCCCCCGCCCCTCTGTAGGAAGGGGGCAGCGGCGCTCGGGGGGGAGGAAGCAGCGGTCGGAGTCCGGGGGCACCGAGGCGGAGCAGCCTGGGATCGGCCCGTGCGGCCCCGGGTGAGTGCGGCGCTGCAGCTCCTGCAGGGCGAGGTGGGCGCCGGGCCGAGCAGAGGGGTCTGTGCTGGGCGAGACCTTCCTTAACCCCCGCCCCGCCCCGCCCCGCCCGGCCCCGGGGACTTTCTGCAGCTGGCACCAGCCTGCGGGGCAGACTAGGCCGAAGTGAGTTCAGGCTCCCATTGTGCCTGGAGCTGTAGAGACGACCAACAAATTCAGGGATCCTGTTGTTGTAGGAGCTGCAAGAAGCCAACGGAGATCTGGGCCCTGTCCTGCCAGCTGCTGCAGAGACCCCAATGGAGATCAGGCATCCCGTTGTGCCAGGCAATAGAGAGACTGAGATCACTGCCCCTGTTGTGCCACTTGCTGCACAAACCCCGACCAAGGTCAGGCCCCTCGGTTGTGACAGGTGCTGCCCAGACACCAAGGTTGTGTCTACACTGCAGTTAAAGACCTGCGGCTGGCCCATGTCAACGGACTTGGGCTCCCAGGGCTGAGGCTAAGGGGGTGTTTAACTGCAATGCAGCTGTCTGTGCTCAGGCTGGAGTCTGGGCTGTAGGACCCTGCGAGGTGGCAGGATCTCAAAGAGCCAGAATGTCTACACCAGAATTAAACAGCCCCTTAGCCTGAACCCTGTGAGCCGAAGTCAGCTGGCATAGACCAGCAGCCGGTGTCTGTCTGCAGTGCAGAGATACCCACGGTGAGGGAGTGAGAGTCCTTGCCACAGAAAGGTCAGAGGCTAAATAGAGGGCGGCAGCTCCCCATTTTACAGATGCTGAAGCTCAGAGAGGTGAAGTAATTTGCTCAAGTTCATGTAGAGAGTTTGGTGCAAAACTGGGAACTGAACCCAGATCATTTGAATTCCAGCCTCTCCCCTTAACGGGGAGCCCAGCTTGTATTTGTCCAGCATTGTGTTGATCTGACTGTCTGCATTGCATGGGCTTGCAAAGGAGGTTGCGGGATTTCCTTCACTGGAGGTTTTTAAGAACAGGTTTCGAGATACACTGGTCTGGGATAGTCTAGGGAAGTGGGTCTCACAACAAATTTTTTGGTGGCTTCAAAATGCAGCCACCAACTCTTGCTGGTGGCTGCTCTGACATTTTTCTTAAAATACTTAATTAACTTTAGGAAAAAACAAATAAATAGGCACACACACGTCCAAATCACTTTAATTTATTTATGTAGAGGGTTTTTTTTTTTTTTGGTATGCTCTATAATAAAAATAATGTAGCATTGTCTCTAATCTTTACTGGACATCAGCAGAATAGAAACAGAAATAAGATGCTTTGCACTTCTTGTCTTTGTTGTTGTTTCTTTCGCTTTTTTTTTTCCTGCTGTGAATAGTGACGTGTGTCAATATCACTTTCATAGCCCCCCAGCGAGTCACTCAGTCTGCTGTGAAAAGTGACAGACAATTTTTCACAAACATTTTTCACAGCAGATGAACTGATGGTGCGCATCAGTAGGGTCCTCGTGGATGGTTAGTGCGTGATAAGCTACAGTCTGATGATATATTAAGACAATAGATATAAAAGCCCAGGAACAAATTAAGCTCTTTATGGAGAGATGGTTAGGGAAGCAGTAGGGGCTAGGGTTGATGGAGGGGAAAGAGGAGGACCCAGGGCAGGCAGTGGGGCCAGGGGAAGAGATGGTGAGCCTGTGGCCAGAGCCTAGGGACCCCATGGCCAGAGCCCATCCACACTGCCCCTGGGGTAGTGGGGAACTCACTGGCTGCTGCTCCAGCATTTGTGCTTCCCTCCATCACTGTCCAGGAGGCTGTGACAGGAAGAAAAGCCCCAGGGAGCCGGCCACATGTGACAAACAGTCTCTGGATACTTGGTCCTGTCTCATCATGCGAGACTGGACCAAATGACCCCTCAAGGTCCCTTCTATCACGACTCTGAAATAATTCTGTGTGGTCATTTTGTGCTGTGTTCGGTTCTACGCGGAGTTGTTTTGCAGGCTGTCATTTTGAAGGGCGATGCTTCATTTCCTGTTGCATAGTTTCCTGCTGCATTGTTTTGCCTTAGGTTGTTCAGTTCCTGTACTGTGTTGGCTTGAGCTCTTTTGCCTTGCATCCTTCTCTCCTAGGGGTTTTAGTTGGCGTTGTGTTCCTTCGCTCTCCTTTTGGATTGTGTCACGTTATGCTGTGGAGTGGAGTTTTTTTTTCCTGAATTGCCTGACATTATGTAGTGGTGTTTTTTTCTGTAGGTTGTGTTTGTAATATATGTGCATTGCATCGCGTGATAGAAAGGTAGTGCTGGAAGGGACCTCAAGAGATTATCAAGTCCAGCCCTTTCTGCTGAAGTAGGACCAAGTATATGGAGACTGTCCTTGACAGAAGTTTGTCCAGCCTGTTCTTAAAAACCACCAAGGACAGAGAATGCACCACCACAGTTTTAAGCATATTCCAAAGTTTAACCACTTTATAGAATCATAGAATATTAGAGTGGAAGGGACCTCAGGAGGTATCTAGTCCAACCTCCCGCTCAAAGCAGGACTATCCTCAACTAAATAATCCCAGCAAGGCTTTTGTCAAGACTCAGTTTAAAAACCTGTAAAGATGGAGATGCCACCACCTCCCTAGGTAACCCATTCCAATGCTTCACCACCCTACTAGTGAAAAACTTTTACCTAATGTCAAACCTAGACCACCCCTACTGCAACTTGAGACCGTTGCTCCTTGTTCTGTCATCTGCCACCACTGAAAACAGCCTAGCTCCATCCTCCCTGGAACCCCCTTAAAGGTAGTTAAAGACTGCTATCAAATCCCCTTATCATTTTTGTTGTCCTTCGCTGGACTCTCTCCAACTTCTCCACATCCTTGTTGTAGTGGGGTGCCCAAAACTGGACACAATACTCCAAATGCGGCCTCACCAACGCCGAATAGAGGGGAATAATCACTTCCCTCGATCTGCTGGCAATGCTCTTAATAATGCAGGCCAATATGCCACTAGCCTTCTTGGCAAGCACAGCACACTGCTGACTCATATCCAGCTTCTTATCCACTGTAACCCCCAGATCCTTTTTTGCAGAACTGCTGCCTAGCTCGTCGATCCCCAGTCTGTAGCTGTGCATGGGATTCTTCCGTCCTAAGTGCAGGACTCTGCACTTGTTCTTTTTGAACCTCATCAGATTTCTTTTGGCCCAATCCTCCAATTTGTTTAGGTCCTTCTGTATCCTATCCCTCTCTTCTAGGGTATCTACCACTCCCCCTAGCTTAGTGTCATCTCCAAACTTGCTGAGGGTGCAATCTACCCCATCCTCCAGAGCACTAATGAAGATGTTGAACAAAACTGGCCCCAGGATCGACCCCTGGGGTACTCCACTTGTGACCGGCTTTCAGCTAGACATGGATCGCTTCTCGTTGAGCCCTTTGCTCTAGCCAATTCTCTATTCATTTTATAGTCCATTCATCCAACCCATACTTTTTTAACTTGCTGCTCAGAATACTGTGGGAGACCATATAAAAGGCTTTGCTAAAGTCAAGGTATATCATGTCCACCGCTTTCCCCACATCCACAGAACCAGTTACCTCTTCATAGAAAGCAATCAGGTTGGTCAGGCATGACTTTCCCTTTGTGAATCCATGTTGACTGCTTCTGATCAACTTCCTCTCTTCTAAGTGCTTTAAAATGGATTCCTTGAGGACCTGCTCCATGATTTTTCCAGGGATTAAGGTTAGGCTGACCGGCCTGTAGTTCCCTGGATCTTCTTTCTTCCCTTTCTTAAAGATGAGAACTATATTTGCCTTTCTCCAGTCATCAGGGACCTCCCCCTGTTGCCACGAGCTTTCAAAGAGAATAGCCAATGGCTCTGAAATCACATCAGCCAACTCCCTCAGCACCCTTGGGTGCATTGCATCTGGCCCCATGGACTTGTGTATGTCCAATCTTTCTAAATAGTCTTGGTCCTGTTCCTTCAGCATTGCGGGATGTTCACCTTCTCCCCATTCTGTGCTGCCCAGTGCAATAGTCTGGGACCTGACCTCCTCTGTGAAGACAGAGGCAAAAAAGCCATTGAGTACCTCAGCTTTTTCTACATCCTCAGTCACTATGTTGCCTGTCCCTTTCAGTAAGGGGTCCACACTTTCCCTAATCTTCCTCTTGTTGCTAACATACCTGAAGAAACCCTTCTTGTTCCCCTTCACTTCCCTTGCTAGCTGCAACTCCAATTGCGCTTTGGCCTTCCTGATTTCATTCCTGTATGTTTGAGCAGTATTTTTATAATCCTCCCTAGTCATCTGACCAAACTTCCACTTCTTGTAAGCTTCTTTTTTGTGTTTAAGCTCACCAACGACTTCTTTGTTAAGCCAAGCTGGTCGCCTACCACACTTGCTATTCTTTCTGCACATCAGGATGGTTTGTTCTTGTGCCCTCAATAAGGTTTCTTTAAAACTTTAAAATTTAGGAAAGGTTTTCCTAATATGTATCCTAAACCTTCCTTGCTGCAGATTAAGGCCGTTACTTTTTGTCCTGCCTTAACTGGACATGGAGAACAACTGACCACCATTGTCTTTATAATAGCCCTTAGCATTTTTGAAGACTGTTGTCAGGTGCTGTCAAGGAACTCAAACTCGGGGGTCCTTACTTACACGTCCATTGCCCAGCGGATGGTCCAAATTAGCCAGACAGCAGGTTAGCAAAGTCAAAGTTTATTTTCCTTACGTAAAGAGATGGCTTGATGGTCAGGGGCGACCCTAAGCATACATTTCTTAACACTTATGTAGTCTTTTATACAAACAAATCTTTTACATCACAGTTTCCATAGCAACAATTTCACATAACCTCTGATACAGAAACTTCTCACCCCATCTAGAAATAAGTTTCCCTTCACATTCCATTCCCATCTACGTCCTAGGCCAAATACCTTATCTAATTATTGTCACACACTCAGGGTTAAACATCTGGCGTCGAAGCATTTATTCTAGCCTGAACATTCTATCTCAGGGTCTGTTAGCCATATTACAAACTTGACCAGGGTGAGAAATAGAGACTTCATCTTCTACTTCCTTCCATAGTCCTCACTGAGTCTTCTTTTCTCAAAACTAAACATACCCAGGTTTTTTTTTAACCTTTCTTCAGAGGTCAGGTTTTCTAAAACGTTTATCATTTTTGTTGCTTTCCTCTGGACTTTCTCCAGTTTATCCACATCTTTCCTAAAGTGTGGCACCCAGAATGGCAGAGTTACTTGAGATCTTCCTAGAGAGTGTAGTCTCAGCGAGATATAACCTACAGTATTTGTGTTAATGAACAGAAGGAGAATGAAAAACTTTGAAATGAAATCTCACCACTTCTTCTAACCCTTCACCCTGGGCCACTGGTGGTTCTGTAATCTGCTTCAGTCACCCGATTCCACAGCCCTGTTCCCTGGGCCGCTTGCTACCCTTCCCTCCAGCACTGGTAGTCTCACAGCCATCTGCTGTTTTCCCTCCATCAGCAGTCCACTCGGAGTCCACTGCAGTCTCAACCTGGTTGGGTTCTGTGTGCTTGAGCTCTGGCCTCCTGCCAGCAGGGGTCTACAACACCTCAATCTGGGACACTTCTTCCTCCGATTTGTCACCTAAAAAGAATGTCTCAGGTGTGGGAATCTCCCTCAAATTCTCAGTAATGGAGACTGATGCAAGGAATTCATTTAGCTCATCTGGAATAGCCTTATCTTCCTTGAGCGTTCCTCTGCCACCTCAATCATCCAGTGGTCTGTTTAGCAGGCTTCCTTCTTCTGATATACTTTTAAAAAATTATGGTTAGTTTTTTTTGTTGTTGTTAGCTAGTTGCTCTTCCAATTCTTTCTTGGCATACATTTACACTTGACTGGTCTTGATGTTCCTTTCTGTTTTCCTCACTAGGATCTCACATCCATTAAAGGATGCTTTTTTTTGCCTCCAATCGCCTCTTTCTCTCTGCTGGGTAGCCGTAGTATCATTGTTTTGGTTCTCTTACTGTTTTTATTTAAGGTTGTAGTTGTTTGTTATTTGGGGTTGTAGTAAGGTGGTCTGGTCTCCCTCTGAACCAGAGGGGGAGGGGCGACCGCCACTACACTATAGTCCAGTTTTGGCCATGGGTGCTTGCATCAGTGTGTTTCAGTGGGATCCCTGCTGACCCAGTGGCAGAGCCTTCCACTATTGTTACGGCCCTAGGCTGGGACCAGTGGAGTAGGGTAGGGACAGTTCCCCCTACTCCCTCTGCTGCCAACCCTCCCCTGTGGTGGCAGTCTCCCAACCTTAGGCCCAATGGTCTGAGTTTCCCTATAGCTCTGCCCTGCCTGAGGACCAGAGCCCCCACAGAGTGCCTATTTGTTAATTCCCCTGTCAACAGACTGTGATCCGGGCAATGTAGTGATGTGATGTGGCCTCCCACTGAGCCAGATGGAGAGGGGTGACCACCACCACATTGCAGGGATATACATTTAGTTTGAGCCTCTATTATGCATTTTTAAATAGTGTTTATGCAGTCTGTAGGCATGTCACCCTTCTAATTGTTCCTTTTAATTTCCATTTAACTAGCTTCATCCTAATTTTTTTGTGTAGTTCTCCTTTTTGAAGCTAAATGCTATGGTGGTGGGTTTTTTTTTTTTTGTTTCTTTGTATTTTCCCCCTACAAGGATGTGAAATGTATTTACATAATGGTCACTGTTACTGAGTGGTTCAGCTGTATTCACCTCTTGGACAAGATCTGGGCTGCACTTAAGACCAAATTGAAAATTGCCTCTGCCCTTGTGGGTTCCAGGACATTGCTCCAAAAAGCCATAATTTAGTATCTAGGCTTTGCTGCTGGATGCTGACATGTTTAGTTCTGCCATGGCCTCCTCCCACCTGGCTCTTCCAGAAGCATTCAAGCTGCCTGAAAGGCATGTGTCGATGTCTGTCTAGCGCTGTGTTGTGCTGCTGGGGGCCATATCCCACCTGGGAGGTGATAATGCTTCCCCACTTTTTCCCCTGACTGCCCCCCTTTGTCTTCCCCCATGTTGGATTCCCAGGCCACTATCTTAGCTCCAGTGACACCCACACAGATATTACTGGTGAGCAGCACTGGAGAGAGAGGAAAGCCAATAAGTGGGCAGCTGGGTAAATAGATGAAAGTTGGGAGGAAAAACATTGGCTTGTCCTAGGTCACCGAACCTGTCAGTGATAGAGCTAGTAATAGAACCCAGTTGTCCTTTTTCCCCATGCCACCATACTGATGCTTTGGGTACCGTAGGTCTCTGCTTTGCTTGGGTTCTAGGCACTGGTGCAAACCCTTAGCATAGATGGAATTTACCCTAGTGCACTATGATTGACAGTGGTGCACCATATCCCAGTTTGAAGGCTTGCGGGGTATTAACTTTGCAGCACATTACAGAGGGGCAGCAGAGAGACACGCCCAGATTTGTGTGGGCTGAGCTGTCATGCAAAGATCACTTGTGCATTCATGGACACATGAACTTTTTCTGCAGTTTAATTCAATGGGGTCCAGGGACCTTACCAAGCTGCGGGTGACTGGGGGCTCTGGTGTAACTGGCTTTGCCACTGACCTGCTCAGTGACCTTGGGGATGTCACAGCACCTCTCTGTTTTTCCTCCCACCCATAGTTTGCTGGGATAGTGATCTCCTTGGGGCAAGGACCATCCATTTCTGTGTCTGTGCCATGCCCAGCACAACGGGGCTGTGATCTGCATCACTGTCTGTCTAACACTTAGCATAGTTTATAGACTTACAGACTTTAAGGCCTGAAGGGACCATCATGACCATCTAGTCTGAGCTCCTGCACATCGCAGGCCACAGATCCTCACCTATCCACTCCTGTAATAGACCCATCAGCTCTGGCTGAGTTACTGATGTCCTCAAATCATGGTTTAAAGGCGTCAAGTGACAGAGAATCCACCATTTACACTAGTTTAAACCTGCAAGTGACCTGTGCCCCATGCTGCCGAGGAAGGCAAAAAGCACCGGGGTCTCTGCCAGTCTGACCCAGGGGAAAATTCCTTCCCAACTTCAAATCTGGCGATCAGTTACACCCTGAGCATGCTGGGAAGACCCATGAGCCAGACACCTTGGAAAATATTTACTGTAGTAACCTAGAGCCCTCCTGATTTCGTGTCCCATCACCAGCTGTTGGCGATAGTTGCTGCTACCAGTTGCAGGTCGGCTACATGCCATTATAGGCAGTCTCACCGTACCATCTCCTCCATAAATGTATCAAGCTCAGTCTTGAAACAAGCTAGGTTTTTAGCCCCCCATTGCTCCCCTTGGGCAGCTGTTTCAGGACTTCACTCCTCTGAGGTGAGAAATGTTTGTCTGATTTCAAACCAAAATTTCTTGAAGGTCACTTTATAGCCGTTTGTTCTTGTGTCCACATTTGCACTTAACTTTATCCCTCTGATGTACTTAGCAGGTACAATCATTAATAGACTCATAGAAGACTTGGACTAGACTAGAAGGGACCTCAGGAGGTGTCTAGTCCAACCCTGCTCAAAGCAGGACCAACCCCAACTAAATCTACCAGATTTAGATTCTACCGCCTCCCTAGGTAACCCATTCCAGTGCTTCACCACTCTCCTAATGGAAACGTTTTTCCTTGTATCCACTGCAACTTGAGAGCATTGCTCCTTATTCTGTCATCTGCCACCACTGAGAACAGCCTAACTCCAGCCTCCCTGGAACCCCCCCTTCAGGTATTTGGTGGCCACTATGAAATCCCCCCTCATTCTTTTCTTCTGCAGTTATAAGGCCACTAAATAAGTCCAGTTCCCTCAGGCTCTCCTCATAAGTCATGTGTCCCAGCCCTCTAATTGTTTTTGTTGCCCTCCACTGGACTCTCTCCAATTTGTCCTCTCCAAATTTCTTTGTCACTCCTCACACTGTCAACCACATCTGGTCCTCTCCCTTCCCACTTCCCTTAATTGCTACATCCCCCTTTTACTGCAGCCCCCAACTTCTAGTCCCTGCCCTACAGCCATTCTCATTTGTCCTCCTCCACACAGTACTTCCATCCTGTTACCTGATCTATTCATTGTATATTGATTATTTAAGTATCCCCAATTGATAAATTAACTGTCTAAGGTTTGACAAGTTCCATTCCTGGGAGTTATTCAAAATTACAGTTAAATTGGAAACCCTGACATGCACAGTTGCAACACTCACACTTAAGAAAAAGCTTTGGAATTTCTAATAGTTTTATTAACACAATCAGTAAACACACCAATGTGCCAATCCAAACACAAATGTAACAGTAACCCAATATTAATTTTACATTCAGTATCAAGTCATGTGCCTGCCCACACAATCCTTGTGGAGACATAGAGGTAGGGAGGCAGATGATGGTCCATGAGGGTCCTATCCTATCACTGGCATGCCAGCCTATTCCAGTGGCTGAGGCCTTGATGGTCTATACCATGGTTAACCCTATTCTAGGATCTGATGGCTGCCAGGCATATTCCTAAGAGCATTCAGCCTCCTTTGCCATCACTAACTTCCTCATTCTAATAATGTTGGAATGTCCTTATTCTATAGGTTGGTATATTTATTGTCTGGCATCAGTGGATTTTTTTGTGGTTATCTGTCGGGATTTTATATAGAGAATTTCAGGATAATTCTTTATTGCAAATCATATCTTTTTCTCCCCAGTTCTCAAAAACAAACCAAAAAACAAACAACTCCCCTCTGCCCCCCAAATTGCTTCATTTTCTTTCTAGCCAATGGGAGGAATCCACTTGCATTGCTCATCTTCATGGAAAGCAAGAGAAGAATAACAGTCTATTGTCTTCTTTAATGTCCCATAATAAAGTGTCTGGTGTTGATGGACCTTTCCTGCCAGGCAGGATGTCACGGTTTCTGTTGCTGATCAGCACTTCTCATAGTTATAGTCTCTCTCCTATCTCGCAAATTGCAAAGCCACAGAGGCTCAAAATGCAACTGTTCACATATTAACTCATGCTCACAAGCGTTCAATAAAGTCTAATCACTAAATACATTCTTATCACTCTAATACAATACCTGTTTTAATAATGCTAACACAGCTGAGCCAGACTGAATCCAGCTTTGTATTTGTCTTTGTTCAATTGAGACCTGGGGACTTTGGCAAGAAGTAACACCTCACCTACCAGTGTCACAGTCTCTGCCAGGAGCATGTACTCATTTGGACTCACTGTGGAGCCACAGAAAGAAACAGGGTTAATTGAAGCAAGAAGGGCTGGGAGCCATGGGAATCATCCTTGCCAAAAGCTAAAATGATGCCTAGCACATTAAAGGAGGCACTCTCAAGAGAGACTGTCCAAAGGCTGGGTGTGACATTCCCCTCTGCAATCTGAACTAGTATATTGCTGTGTCACCCCAATCCCCCACTCTTGGGCCCGTCTTGCATTTTTCCCTCTGTGTAACCCCCTCTCCCCCTCGGGTCAGCCCATGCAAGCAAGCAGTCCCTGTTTTAGTGAGTGAATGCTTCTGGCCAGCCACTCTTCAGATTATGCAATAGAATGACCCTAGCAAACACCCCTGGTCCCAGATGCAACCCTAGGAACTGCCGTCCTACAGAATTCAGTGCTGCCCACTGGACTCTGCAAGCTCATTGGTTAGTCAGTTTATCAAAGAAATTGATATGCACTACTCTGTCTCTTTAAATGAAGTCTCCTCACACACCAGAACCACATACACTGCTTTATATAAAACAAAAAATTAAGTTTATTAAGTACAGAAAGATTTTAAGTGATTATCAGCCAGAGGAAAACAGGTCAGATTTAATCAAAAGTAAATAAATGGCAAATTGCATTCTAAACTAAACATAACTGTTTTAGTAGCCTTACAGTCTTTAGATGGTTCTCACCACAGGCTGGTTGGTTGGCCCTCAACCAGGCTCCCTGCATGTGGACAGTCCTGATGTTTTCTTGTAGATGGATTCCAAGAGAGAACTCTCGAGACCAAAATGTCTCCTCCTTTAACGTGTTTCTTCATCACCCCCTGGGGTCAGGTGACGGGCAATGTCCAGCCTGGTTACCTCCTTGAGCCAAATGTGCATCACCTTATCCAATGCTTAGGCCAGTCCACTTTTCCTGGAAGAGCTGGGTTGTTTTACTGATGCCTTAGCAGGCATGAACTACCTTCTCTGCCTTTAGTGTTTACCTAGATCTGCCTCAAACCATGTGAGATGCATATTTGGATATATTATATAGCAGAGCTTCATAACCATACATAGGACATTTCAGGAAACGTACCACTATAACAGCAATGTTCAGTATGCCATGACCATTCCAGAAACATCATACCTGACATACTTTGCCTTAAAAAATACACAATCACGCCATAAAGGTGTACATGGGGTGCGGTGTGTCACACTGGGGCATCAAACAACTTTGTAAACCTGTGACTGCTGCTTTTCGGAGAAGGACAGGGAGAATCCCCCAAAGTGACTCCTTTGATTCTGCTCTTCTCTGGCCTTCAGTTCAGAGACTGGGAAGGTTTCACCATGTGTCTGAGAGATTCATCCTGGTGGGAGGGGGCTAGCCCTGGACTGTAATAAGGTCACTATGTGCTGCACAGTGTGGCAGAACCTAGATTGTCTCTTTGCAGGGAAAAAGCCTGGGGGGAGTCAACGTGTGGAATGGACAAAAGCCCCTGCTGAATTCTCTGAAATTCTCACCCTGGCAGGCTACAGAATAACATCTACTTTTTGCTCCAGATCATCCCATCCTCCCGGGTGGTAGGAAATGGCTGCACTGGAGCTGACTCAGGTAAGGGATTATCAGGGAGTTGGCAGTGGGTTCTGCTTGGAGGGAGAGGAGCAGTAAATGCATAGGAGGGTGGGAGCTGCGGGAAGTGGTAGGAGGCAGGAAATATATAGGGTACAGAAAGGGAGGGGATAGGATGTGACAACCCTGCTGCAACTTGTGTAATCTGGGGTCTAGTTTCAAGGAACAGACTCATGGGAGTTGGAGGTAGAATTTCCCTCATTGTGAAACGGAAAAAAAAACCCTGGCCAGGGTCAGGAAAACTTTCCAGCCTCCAGTGCTGGAGCCTGACTCTATTGACATTTCATTATTTACCAACCCCCCCCCAGTCTTTGTGTCAGCTGCAAACTTTTATCCCTGATGGATTTATAATCTCCTCCATTGATAATAATGTTAAATAGCACAGGGCTAAGATCCAGACTGTGTGGGAACCCACTAGAAATACATTCACTCAACCATGGTTCCTCACTTACAATCCTAGTTCCAGACCTATGAGTGAGCCAGTTTTTAATTTATTTAATGTGTGCCATTTTTATTTTGTATCATTCTCATTCTTTAATCAAAATATTCTGCTCAACCAAGTCAAATGCCTTATAGAAGTCTAAGTTTATTGCATCAATACTATTATCTTTATCAACCCAATTTCTGATCTCATCCAATAAAGATATCCAGGTAGTTGGATGGGATCTGTTTTCCCTAAACCTTTGTTGTTTGGTACTAATTACATTACCCTCCTTTAATTCTTTATTAATTAAATCCAGCATTAGCTGATCCATTGTATTGTATCCAATGTCAGACTGACACTCTTGGAATTAGCTGGGTCATCTTTTGCACTTTTTAAATATTGGCACAATATTAGCTTTATTCGGGTCTTCTGGAATTTCCCCAGTGTTCCAGGGCCTAGTGAAAATCAGCTTTGACAGCCCAGCATGCACCTCAATCTGGTCTTTTAAAACTCTTGGATGTAAGGTATCTGGACCTGCTTATTTAAAAAGGTCTATCTTTAATAGCTGCTGTTTAATATCCTCGTGAGTTATTATTGGAATGAAGAGAGTGTCATCGTCATTGTCATCATCATCATCACATAATATGACTACATCATCTGTTTGTTTTCCCCCAAATCCAAGAGAGAAATATTTATTGAACATCTTTATCTCTTCTGCATTATTTTTGATAATTCTGGCGTTTCCATCTAGTAATGAATCAATACCATTGTGAGGATTCTTTTGTACTTAATATACTTAAAAAAACTTCCTTCTTATTTTCTTGGACTCCGCTGGCCATAGATTTCTGTGTGCTTCCCTTACCAATTTTCTGCAATTCCAACCTTTGTACTGACTTCCCCTTTCTGCCATATATTTTCTTGGGAGGGCATATTTTCCTTGGGATTGCTACCAGGGGGCTCTCTCTGAACTGTGATGGAGGCTCCATCTTGTATATCAAACTCTGGCTAGTAGGTATGTGGTAAATGTGAATGTGACCTGTTTGTAGCCACAGGGCAGGCTGTAAAAGGAGAGCAGATTCTCCCAGCACTGGTGGGTGACACTGAAGTCAGACTTCCCAACCAGCCACAAACAGTGCTTCTGATTCCCCACACTGGTTATCAAGAAGCCACTATGCAAATATACACAGCCCCCTTTACTGCATTTCAGTCTCTGGATCCCAAACTGCCTCTAGGTCCAGTAAAGAGAACAGTTATTTAAACTCTATGCTCTTTACTAAAAAGGTTCCCTCTGATCCCAAAAGACCAGCCACCGTACCAGATCACAATAAATTTGGATCTTACCCAAAATACCACGCTGCCAGCCAATCCTTTAGTAACTAGAACTAAAGGTTTATTATAAAAAGAAAAACAAACAATAAGAGAAATGTTAAAGGATTAAAGCGATCAGATGCATACAAATGATTTGAAAGTCCATATATATCAGGTTTCTAGAAGAATTGTGGAGTTGCAGGCTTGTATAGTCCCTCTGGTATACATCCAGTACCTAGATGGGTCTAAGTCCTTTGGTTCAGTTGCAAAGTGAATAAATCCAGAGGTGGGTAGGTGTGTGTCTGCAGCTGGACAGGAACAAAGACAAAATGGTTTCTGTGGCTTGATCTTATATACCTTCTGTTTCTGGCCATGAGGCCTGTGGACACTTACAGGAACTAAAATGGAGTCCAGAGTCACATGGGCCAATCCTGGTAACTCTTCAGGTGTGCCTTTAGTTCCTTCCTGTGCCTTTTGCTTCTGTAAAGGCTTTGATGGGCCATTAAGCAGGCTATTGTCCTGCTGCCTCTTTGTCTGGGGTGTGTCTTATACAGCATAGTTTGAAATACAGGGATATCAAAGATTACCATAACTAACATAAACATTATCATCTTACTTAGCATTATAACCTTTCTAACTGTACCTGACGTGGCATGTCTCACATGGATCGTTGTGATTTTGACATATTAATGTTAACCAATGTGACAAATACCCCTCCCCCCAGTCTAACCAGTGTGACAGTGAAGACCCTATGTCAGCTGGGAGGAACAAAGGTTCTTTCCTTCTTCCCTCACCCTGATGCCTCCTGGCTGCTCTGACAAGGTGGGGGGTGGAACTCTGTTGACATGTGCCTCCCAGAACTTCCCTTTACCTGGCTCTGTTCTCCTCTTAATAGTGGGGTTGTCACTGGGGTAGCAGGTACTGAGTGGGGGATTCATCTCTTTCAGGGGCCAGTGACCTTTGAGGAGGTGGCTGTGTATTTCACCAAGGAGGAGTGGGCTCTGCTGAACCTCGCCCAGAGAGCCGTCTATAGAGACGTCATGCAGGAGAACTATAAGACGGTGGCCTTGCTGGGTAAGGAGTCCTGTGCCCTTGCTTATTAGAAGATGTGGGTAAAGAACCTGAGTAATAACTTTATACCTTCACCCAGCATCCAAGTTCTGACAGGTTTCCTTGTCCCCCTTTTTGACTTCTCTCCCACCCATTAGTATAATTGTTTGGACACGTATTTTTGGTGCAATTGGTCAATTGAAAAATATAATTTTTTAATAAACTATTTGATTTATCCTTACTGGATGCATTAGAACTAAATTAATAAATGTACCTTGCATGCCTTTTCCTTGTTTTAATTGGAAATTATGCTGCTCGTACAATTCTGAATTAAGTTGAGTAAATAGGTATATGACTCATGCATTGCTTGTGTGACAGTCAGATAAGGTCAGCTTTTCATAAGGGAGTGTATGATGTTGCCATTCATCAGCATGTTTCTTTGGAGTGTGAGACTCCCTTTCCTTTAGACAAATCAGCTCAGCCAGCTGATTATTTGATTTGCCACCAATTAAGAGTTTTAGGGGCATATTGGAGAGCTTGATTCCACAGCACCCAGCACAGGGATTGATTCTCCCATGGCCTCGCCCTTGGACGCACCCTCTGTTAACTCTCTCAGAGACTAAATCACCTTCCTTGCTCCTTTGATTTTTGAAAGGTGATCTGAGCAGCCACTTCTCCTCCTGGCTGTGCAGCAGCTTTCCCTTTGTGCTTGTCAGGGAAGGCTTGGCTCACTAGTAAATGAGCTTGCCGAACTCTCTGTAACTGTACCTTCCACATCATAGCTATTAAATTCAGAGTACCCAAAGCAACTTTTACTTGCGGACATAGCCCTTCTATGAAACAAGTTGGAAAGTCTGTGTCTATAAAGTATTCACCTTCCTCCTTATGCCCCATAGCTTGCCATAGGATCTTTTACATTGTAAATAAGCATCAGGGTGTTCCCCCAGGGCTTGCCGCTCCAAATGAAAAGGCACATTAATGTGCTTGCTGGAATCTACTACCTCAAAGACATCCCTCATAAGGGTACCCGTCTGTGCTCTCTCTCCCTCTGTATATCCACGGGAAATCCAAAGAAGGTGTCTAATGGGACACATTTCCTTAAGAACGTGGTATAATCACTACAATTTAACTGAGGCACTGTGGTAAGCTGTGCAAACCAGGCAACCACATTGTCAGGGGTGATGTTTTTCAGTGCTTGCACTTGCTTCGGTCTCCCGTATCTTATTCACCTGAAGCACAGGAGTCATGGGTGCAGTAGCCTGCGGCATATCCCCCTCAGCCAGCTTTTCTACTATGTGCCTGAGGGGAGCATAGGGGGAAGGACATTCTATTCTCTGATCTGACTGGTTCTTATCCCACACAGCATTTGCATAAAGAGGGCTGATAAATCAAAGCCCTGCATACCATCACTCTCTGCACTGTCACAACCTCCGTCTGCCTGCATGACAGCAATAATTCCCTGAGCAGCAGCCAATTGCTTTGTACATTGAGACAACTGCCACCAACAAACTGCATGGGATTCAGTTTCCCTCTTTTTCTCCTCCAGGATAATGCATACTGCAGCTTGCTCGTCGTTACATTTTGCTTCCCAGATATGATCTGTTTCCTCCCACTGTCTAGTTTCCTCTTTGTATCCCTCTGCATTGCGCTGAGAGTTAGATAGCAGATTAGCCTAAGTGACACAGTGGGACACTGAAGATTCATACTATCTTTTCAGTTTCTGTACACGACCTTGGCATGCTATCAATTGTTTATGCAGCTCCTTGTTTTCTCTGGCTAACTTCTCTAACTCTTCAGTAAGGATTTTAGATATTAAAATGAGCCCATGTAAAGCAGCCAACCGTTTTTTCTAATGATCAGGCTTTTTCTCTATGAATTGTTTCCACTGGAGCATCAAGTCCGCATATGCTGTTTTACCCTTAAATGCTCCTTCAGACCATGGGTCCTTTCCCAGGTCATCCACAAAAGCTTCCATATCCGAGCCTGGTTCTAGCGAAAGGAAGGTGGGAGTGGCAACCCCTCGACTGCCTGACTCTCAGCACATTCCTTTAGAGGACATAATGCCCTCCTCCTGAAGCCAAATACAAACACAGCTTCGCAGAGAACCATGCCAGACAGGTTGCTACCCTGCTGACGCACTGAGAAACCCTTGCGCCATATACCTCAAAGATCATCTCACTCACAGCTGATCAAGCCCACCCACGGATGCCAACTGTTGATATTGGACATTTAGTGATCAGCGTGAATACAGGTGAGACATGGTACAACCGGTTTGCAGATCAGTAAGATTAAATGTGCAAGGTTATCTATAGATACTAGTTAAATATAAAGCCTAAAATTAATTACAATATTTCAGACTCACTAAACCTGAAGAGCAATGCAGTTACTCAGAAGGCTGTATAGAGGAACGGTTTTCTTCAGTGGCCTTCCAGGGAGTCAGTGGATCCTTTTGTCCAACCGGCAGCACCTCCCGTGGAGTCAGGTGTTGATGGAGCACGCCCCTTTATCTACGTGGTAACTTCTTATCACCTTCCATAAAGAGCTTTCACCTAATTACCTCTCTACTGATTATCATATATGCTAATTATGTACATTGGGTTTTCACCCTTAAGTACATTCTATTCTCACCATGATAATTGGGGTTGTCAAAACAACATCTGGTGATAGGAGGGGCAGTGTAAATGCATGCCCCTTGGGAATGAAACAGTGTACCCCAGACATTCAAGGATAATCGTGATGGGAACAAGTTATCTATGTTCAGCTGCAAGTATATATGTTGTGTATTTTGTCTTATGTGCCATGGTATGCAGAAACTAACATATCTGCAAAGTTATTCAGTATTCCTGTTCATCTCTGCCAACTGGAAGATGTCATGCTACAGGGGTCAGAATAGCTAAGCAAGCAACTGAAACTATGCTAGGCCTGTAGGACAGTGGTCAAGCAACTCATAACAAGTTGCAGAGAATCTATCCCAGTGATTGATGGACACTCACAATGTGTTTGCTGTCTGGGAGAAAAGCACATTCCACAGAGTGTGGCTTGTGTCAGCAACTGCAGCCCAGCCCAAGAAGGATGGAGAACCTGAGGCTCAAACTCCTGCTCATGGAGTCAGCCCTTCGATCTCCGGAATCCCGGTGGAACCCCTCACAACAACGCTCCACTTCCAAGGGAGGTGAGCTCAGAGAGATGATTCTTTCTAGTCCCTCAAATAGGCCTCTAATAAAAGGCCAGGGAGTCCCCATTGCAAGCCCAAATCAAGTCTAAAACCATCCACCGCTCAGTCAGTATCATCAGTACCGATGGGACGGCAGTCATCTAAATCTAGTACCCAGGTCACGAGCAGTCCTGAACTGACAGGGCGAATCAGGATGCTTAAAGACCTGAGGGTACAGGCAAAGATGCATCGGTACTGTGGGGGCGTGAGAAGCATGGAAGATCTGCCCCAGGGAAGGGTCTGTCAGTTCAGTCATCAATATAGGTACTGCTGACCATACTCCAGGCACCAATGTACCCTGCTATCAGGTTTGCATCCCTGACGCTGTCAGTACAAACCTCTTGGCACCGACAACTTTTTCCAATATTGGCACCCTCTGCACTGAGATTTCCAGTGCACAACAGATTTTTCAGTGTCCAATGCACCTAACTCTCCTCTGCTTAATACCAGGGCCCTGGTAATAAATTCACCCGGAGCTTTGGCTCACTGATGACCTCCTGCCATGCACCGCCCTTTTCATCTTCAGAACCAGAAAGTGAAGAAGAGGACCTAGTTTCCGAATGCTGTTCTCATCCTCCATAAGAAGCCCAACTTCACTATGGTCACCTGCCATACCATCCCTCTGACGCACAGCCAGACAGTATGGCCATCAGTCACCATTCAAGTATACCATTCACAATACTCATCCCAACGTCCATCTCAATGTGTACAGAGATCATATGAACCACAGAGGAAGAAACTCAGGTTCCCCAGGTAGAAGATGATGGGATGTCAGCAACCTCCTTCTCATTCCTCCACTCAAGGGCGCTGTTTTAGTGGATTAGTGGAGGTGCCCCGTACAACACTTTCCTCACTTCATACTGGAAAACTCAACCCAGCCCTTTGGAAACTTCATTGCCCCATTTAACAGCACCTGGGAACGGATAACCTCTGACAAATGGGTACTGAAGATCATCTGAGATGGATACTCCATCCATTTCTCCTCCCTTCCGCCTCCAAAACACCCTTCTCCATACCTATTCAGTGACTCTTTTCATGAGAGTCTGCTACGTTGGGAGATAAACCACCTCCTCAGCATAGGAGTCATGGAGCCAGTGCCCGCACATGTAGGGGTAGAGGTTTCTACTCCAGTTAACATAGAAACATAGAAACATAGACTCATAGGTCAGAAGGGACCAATATGATCA
>ML675660.1:2320-13385 GCA_007922155.1 Mesoclemmys tuberculata | reverse complement strand
CCTTCTCCTTGCTGGAAATACCACGCCTGATGCATCCTAAAACCGCAGTTACTTCCTGATACCGAAGAAAAAAGGAGTTGGAGACCCATACTGGACCTCAGAGCACTCAACAAGTTTGTCAAGGCTCAAAAGTTCAGGATGGTCACATTTATCAAAGATCATTTGAGCATTAGAAAAAGGAGACTGGTTTTCTTCCCTAGACCTTCAAGATGCATATTTTCACATCTTGACCATACCAAGTCATAGATGTTACCTCAGGTTCACACTAGTTCAAGAATACTCTCAATACAGAATACTCCTTTTTGGTCTCTCATTGTCCCCCAGAGTATTCCCCAAGGTCCTCTTTTAGTGATGGACTACTTTACAAGGCCTCATGATTTAGCTTTACCGGAACGACTGTCTTTTCAGGGCTTGGTCCTTCACAAAGGTCCAACAAGTCACTCAGACCACACTGGACCTGTTTCAGAATCTGGGCCTACAGACCAATGAACAAAAGTTGATTTTAACATGTGTACAGAGGCTAGAATTCATAAGAGCCAACCTTGACTCCATTCTGACGAAGGTGCTCCTCCTACAGCACAGATTTCTCAGTCTCTCCTCATTGACAGAGACAGTACAATCCAGTCCCCAAATTTCGGCCAGACATTGCCTTTGGCTTTTGGGGCAGATGGCTGTGGGCACAGGAGTTATTGCATATGCCAGACTATGCATGAGATGCTTCCAAACATGCTTTGGTTCAGTTTACAGGCCAAACAGACACAACATAAGTAAACTACTACTGATGCCCACCAGGGTCAAACAATCGTTGGACTGGTGGAAGAACACAGTAAATGTCTGTACAGGAATCCAGTGTGTTCAGTCTTCCCCATCTCCACTCTTGAGCACCGATAGATCCTTCAGAGGATGGGGTGCGCATCACAATGGTCACACAATACAAGGCAAATGGTCCCCAGCAGAGAGATACTTACACATCAACTTGCTGAAACTCAGAGCAGCCAGAAATGTGTGCACTAACTCCCTTCTGCTGATCAAAGACCCACACACACAAGAGTCGCAATGAACAGTATGGCCTCCATTTTTACATAAACTGTCAGGGAGGCATCAGGCCTCACTCCCTGTGAGTAGAAGCACTAAAACAATGGAACTGGTGCATCTCTCACTGCATCCTAATAGCAGCAGCCTACTTGCCGGGAATACACAACACGACTACGAACAGTCTCAGCTGCAAATTTCCACGAATGAGAGAGATTCAGTGGTTTACCACAGCGTATTCCGACAACTGGGAACACCAATA
Organism: Mesoclemmys tuberculata; assembly: GCA_007922155.1. Taxonomy (NCBI): domain Eukaryota; kingdom Metazoa; phylum Chordata; order Testudines; family Chelidae; genus Mesoclemmys; species Mesoclemmys tuberculata. The sequence goes on along the minus strand of ML675660.1, from coordinate 12,091 downwards.
ATAGACCTATTCGTTACTAACCACAACAAGAAATGTTGTCCATTCTGCTGGGATAAGACAACAGTCCATGGGGGATGCTCTTTTCCTTCCATGGCACAAGGGCATTCTTTATGTTTTTCCTCTGCATTCCCTCTAATACTGAAAATCTTGTTGAAAGTGAAAAAAGAGCAAACATCATAGTGATTGCTCCCGCCTGGCCTAGACAGACATGGTTCCCTTACCTGTCACAGCTGGCACTATGTCCTCCAAAGTCTCTTCCACTCACTCTTTACCTTTTATCTCAAAATGAGAGATGCGCTCTCCATCCCAACTTGCAGATTCTATGGCTCCAAGCCTGTCTCCTTCATGGTTCCAGTACATAGAGACATCTTGCTCTGAAGAGGTGCAAGAAGGCTTATTGCACAGTAAGAAAGGAGCCACTCACTGTACCTATCTATGTAAATGGAAGAGACTTCAAATCTGGTGCCAGCCCAAGAGTTTTATCCCAAATACATGCACCCTCCCAGTGATCCAACCTACTCTACCTGTTGACTCTCAAGAAATCTGGACTCTCTCTCAGTTCACTGAAAGTTCAGCTAGCAGCAATTGCAACCATCCATGACCAGGTAGAAGGATACTCAATCTTTCCACCTCCAGCTACAAAGAGGTTTCTCAAAGGCATAGCAAACCTCCTCCCACAACCCAGACTTCCCACTCCTCAATGGGATCTCAACCTAGTATGAAAAGGTATTAAAAAGTCTGACTAGGCCACCATTTGAACCCATGACCATTTGTTCGCTAACTCACCTTTCCATGAAGATGGCATTCCTCCTCACCTACCCCTCTCCAAGAAGGATTGGGGAAATAGCGGCTCTGATGGAGCATTCCCCTTTCACAATGTTCTTCCCTGACAAAGTCACGCTTAGCCCACATATGAAGTTCACTCCCAAGGTGACTTCTGCATTTCACATAAATCAGATGATTCAGCTTCCAGCCTTTTATGGTATATTAGGGAAGACATTCTCCATATGCTTGACATGAGGAGAGCCTTTGACTTCTATTTGGACAGCATGAGAGACTTCAAGAAATATCCGAGACTTCCTTTCCATTGCTGATAGGTCAAAGGTGCTGTGATTTTAGCTCAGAAACTGTCCAAGTGGGTTTCAAGCTGTATTAAACTCCATTACCAATTGCATAACGTAACACCCCCATCTTCAACATGCAGACATTCTACAAAGTCAGTATCCTCATACATCCCTATATCAGAAAACTGCAGAGCAACTACTAGTGAATCTTCACGCACCTTCACAGAACACTGTGCCATCCTGGGGGATTCGACTGCAGATGTGAAATTCGGTGCCACTGTGCTATCATCTGTATCAGACTCAACTCTGAAGTCTCAACCTCCAGTGGTGGGCACTACTTGGGAATCACCTCCAGTGAAGCATCCATAAGGACACTACAAGATGAAAAAGTTACTCACCTTGTGCAGTCATGATGGTTCTCTAAGACCTGTCCCCCTGCGGGTGCTCCACAACCCACCCTCCTCCCCTCTACTTTGGAGTTCTAGCAGTTGACTCCATGGTAGAGAAGGAACTGAGGAGGAATTGACCATGCATGCAGGCTAGTCTCACAGCAGACAGGAGCAGTCTGGGTGGGACAGACTGCTACCAAAGTTCTCCAGTCAGCAGCGCAGGGACACAGACACACCTACAGTCGAGCACCCGCAGGGGGACACATCTTGAACAACCATCATTGCTGCACAAGGTGAGTAACTTATTCATCCCCTTCATTATGATAATAGAATTATATATATACCATATTTACTCCTTTACGCTGATTATAATAATGTCAATAGTTGTCCCATCCATATATGGCCCTTGGGGCATACATAATTAAGCATCGAGCATTAATACTGTCATGGAAAAGATCACACAGCTTCTTTTGTTAGTCAAATCGAGCTGAGCTTTATTCAGACAGACAGACACACACACACACACAGACCTATGGCCATAGGGAAGCCCCAAACAGCACAGGGTTAATGTGCTGCTGGCAGGGAACTTCCTACAGGTCTGAATGGCCAAGGCTCATATAAGGTAGTTGTTTACATCCTGATCGCATAGTGGAGGTTTTCATTGAAAAACAAGCCTAACAGATAAGCTTGTGTAATCAATAAGAAACTAACGGACAACTGCTTATCTGTTGCAACTCCAGCTAGGGCTGTTGCAAAGACAGCTAAAAGAGTGATTACGAAGAAAGTAAAGTCTCAAAAACAGCTTTAAGAGCAACTCACAGTCTTCTGTGGGCTTTTCCATTTCTAGTCATGCTAACTTACGTTTCCAACACACATTTCAGAGCAAGGCTCACCAGGCCTTGCTTTTGTGCTTCCACAATACTCATGATTTACATCATCTATTTATTGATAATTCAGATACATAAATGCAGTACAACTGCTTAGATACTGCATAGCAACCAAATTGTTAAAGCGCTCCAAAAGTCCCTTCTTGCAGAATCCTGTAGCATGCTGTACCTGTTTGTGGTAATTTGTTTGTCTGTCAGAATAAGAGGACAAAATATCTGTCCTGGAATTATCTCCATAGGCCTCTTCAGCTAAATCCCAGACTTTGGCCCCTCCCCTGTCTGCAGCACTTATAAACTGTCTTCCCTCCAGGCTCCTTGGACCTTGGAGCGTGTCCCTCCTGAGGTCACATGGCCCATTTCCTGTCTCTTGCATTCACCTTTTCCAGAAGAGTAGTCTTTTGCTCCTTAATTTTAGTGTTTAGTTCCCCAGCTTTCTCTACACGTGGGGGGACTTTAATTCTCGCTCCCATTATACCTCACTCAGTAGATTCCCTAATTCCCCAAAATGTACTTTTGTGATGTTACAGATCTTGGGTAGCTACACCTTTGACCAGCCTCCATGGTCTGCTCAAGCAATGCCCTCTCAGGTGTCAGACCTCTAACCAGCACCTCTCTGTGGGCAGGGATCCATTTGCCTCTCCTCTGTGACCATGGTTTGAGGCTTGCAGTTTGCACTTCACTGTGTTCGCTATAATCAAAGTCCAAATCCTCCACTTTGCTTTCTCTCCAAGGGCTATGAGCAGTGTATGTGTGACAGAGGTGGAAATTTTGGCGACACTTCTATGATTCTAATGCACACCTCAGTTTCCCTCTGTGATTGGTATTGCTATGAATATCAAGAACAGGAGACTTGCAGTGTTTTGTCATGTCGCTGTTGTGGGGTGACATGAATGGGTCATGAAGGACTGGCTGGGACCAACCGTCATCAAGGGAATACCCTACATAGACAAGGGAAGACTTCTCAGCTATCAGTGGGAGGATCTCAGCTTAAAAGCATATATATATATATATATTGAGAAAAGAGCTGCTGCCACTGCTGTCACTGCTTTGCTTCTCTGCTTCCCTTCTTCAGTGATTTCAGCTCTTGAGCTCTTCCTTCTTCTCCTGCTTCTCCATCTGCTCCTATCTTGATTGACTCAAACCTTTCAGCTCTCTGCGTTACATACAGGTTTTGGCCAGTTCTGATTGATTACTTCCTCACTCCTTGTCACTGGCATACCTATCCACCAATCATCTATAACCTTTCCCAGATCGGTCGCTTCTTATGAACCAGTCACAACCACTAAACTCGTTTGTCAATCAAAGCTGGACCTGATTGAAGACTTGTGCCATGCTTGACTGACCCCTCCCTCCCTTTAGGTTTTGGAGTAACCTTTACCTGACCTCAGTCCCGACCCTGCCTTCCAACAGACCAGTCATTGGCTGAACTGTTGAGAATTACCATCTCATTGTCCCTGGCTGTCTGTGAGCATTGATCACACACTTAGATTTACCAGACATTTTAAACTATAAACCATTACCTTATTTCTTTACTATATGCTAAATTAACTTATGCATCTTCATGTTATGGTCTCCTGCTGCCACCTATTTCTTACCAATTTAATTTTATTTCAATTTCCCCCTTATTTTCAGTGAATGGTGACAAAGCAGTGTTTTCAGTACTGTGCTTGGTAACAATATAGAACAGCTCAAAATCCTTTGTATAAGCAAATTGAGTGAGCCTGGCATCCTGTTGTCAAGTTGGCTGCCCGCCCAAGGGAAGTTCTGTGGTGGTTTTGCCAAGGCCAGGCTTATGTAAGGAGGGAAGAAGGTGGCAGCGAGTCTCAACAGCAGCCAGCCCCAGCCTCAGCCCTGCACCTTGGGGATGTCAGGTGTCTCGGAGCAGCAATATGGGGAGGAGCATGACCCTGCCTGTCCTGCCCACCATGTGATCAGTAATTGCACATATGAAAGGTGATTCCAGAAATGAAGAGTAATTTCAGAAAAAAAATGCAGTACTTGCAGCAATTTCCAGAAACACTGGTCCCAGTTATTACAATGAATACATTAGTCTCAGGATAGCTCGAATTCATCATATTTGTCACTCTGCCATCACATTGTTCACTTGGCTGATCTGTTCTATCCCTTCCCCCATTCTATGTCTGTCTTGTCTATTTAGATTGTAAAATCTTCCGGGCATGGACCATCTCCTATTCTGTGTTTGTACCATGCCTAGCACAGTGGGGACTGACTCTTATTGGCCCTTATGCACTAAAATAATGAACATGATTAATAATAATAATAACTATCTTGCCACTTTGAAACAAGGAAGATGGCCTTTGGATGCTACTGCTCAAAAATGAGCTGGGGTTAAAATCATGGAATATTCTTTTTGCTGAGTATCCCACACATTCCACTGATCTCACTTGTTTTCTTTGCCTTGAGCAGGGTTTCTGGTTTCCAAACCTGATGTAATCTCCCAGCTGGAACGTGGGGAAGAGTCATGGGTCCCTGATCTTCAGGACTCTGAGAAGAATGTGCTCTTGAGAGCTGCCTGCACAGGTGAGGAATTGGTTAAACCCACTCAAAAACCGTCTGTGAATGTGGGAAACATTTGGGATGTCTTGCAAAGACCTTGTGAGTTCTCCGTGTCTAGAATTGTTCCCAGCAGGTGTGGAATCATTATGGCAGATGTCACTCATGTCCTCCCACCTATACTGACTGACTGCTGGTGGCAGGTCTCTCCTCAATCTCGCTTCCCCCTGAGTGTTCTGGTGAGATGTGACTGCAGAAATGATCCCCTCCTCTCTTTCCACTGGGGAAGGGTTTTGCAAAAAATCAGCTCCTGGTATATTTAATCTCTCAATGTATATTTTGGTTTCTTCACATCTTTTTCCGTTCCTCTCTGAGATTTTCTTTGTCTCTGGCACAGGGAGTGACCTATGTCTGGATTCTCTCTCTATCCCATCAGGTGATGGGATGATGAGTAAGAATGAGAAGAATTGTCCTCAGGAGGAAGATGGTGAGCAGGTAGAACCACATGGGATGTTATCAGGAAGATCCAAGGAGAGTTGTGCACTGCCAGAAAAAGCAAAAGCCTGTGAGAGTCTGCACAGGCCAGAGGAAAACTTTAGTAGTTACTCACACCTTATTATAAATGGAAGAATCAACGTGGGAGAGACAACCTATGCCTGCCAGGAGTGTGGGAAAAGCTTCAGTGTGAGCTCAGACCTCCTCACACATCAGAAAAACCACAGAGGCGAGAGACCCTACACATGCTCTGTGTGTGGGAAAAGCTTCAGTCAGAGCTCAGCCCTTATCACACATTGGAGAATCCACACAGGGGAGACACCCTTCACATGCTCCGAGTGTGGGAAAAGCTTCAATCAGAGCTCACACCTTATCACACACAGGAGAATCCACACAGGAGAGACACCCTACACGTGCTCTGTGTGTGGAAAAAGCTTCAGTCAGAGCTCTGCCCTTATCACACATCAGAGAATCCACACAGGGGAGACACCGTACACATGCTCTGAGTGTGGAAAAAGCTTCAATCGCAGCTCAGCCCTCATTAGACATCGGAGAATCCACACTGGGGAGACACCCTACACATGCTCTGAGTGTGGGAAAAGTTTTAGCCATAGCTCAGCCCTTATCACACATCAGAGAATCCACACTGGAGAGACACCATACGTGTGCTCCGAGTGTGGGAAAAGCTTTAGTCAGAGCGCAAACCTTATCAGGCATCGGAGAATCCACACCGGAGAGACGCCCTATACATGCTCTGAGTGTGGGAAACGCTTCAATCAGAGCTCAGCCCTCACCACACATCAGAGAATCCACACTGGAGAGACACCCTACACATGCCCTGAGTGTGGGAAAAGCTTCAGCTATAGTTCAGCCCTCATCACACATCAGAGAATCCACACTGGCGAGACACCCTACACGTGCCCTGAGTGTGGGAAAAGCTTCAATCGGAGCTCAAATCTCATCACACATCAGAGAATCCACACAGGCGTGTCATCCTACAGATGTTCTGAATGTGGGAAAAGCTTCAGTCATAGCTCAGCTCTTATTAGACACAAGAGAATCCACACTGGAGAGACACCCTACGCATGCTCTGAGTGTGGGAAAAGCTTCAATCAGAGCTCAAACCTCATCACACACTGGAGAATCCACACTGGGGAGACACCCTATACATGCTCTGAGTGTGGGAAAAGCTTCAGCCATAGCTCAGCCCTTATCACACATCAGAGAATCCACACTGGAGAGACACCGTACGCATGCCCTGGGTGTGGGAAAAGTTTCAGTCAGCGCTCAGCCCTTAGCAGACATCAGAAAATCCACATGGGAGAGTACTGTAATAAATTCCTTGATTAGAACTGGACAAAATATTTTTTTAAATCACGTTTGCTAATTCCCACACAGTGAGCTCTGCACCCATCTTCACCGTGGCCCCTTGTTGGGTTTAGACAACCTGGAGTCCCCAGTCTGCCCCCGGCTTCTTTTCATCCGCCGGGGCCACCATTGATTTTGGGTTCATGCGGGCCGGACAAAGCACAGCGACCAATATGATTGCAAGCCAAGTCGTTTATTCCAGGGCAAAAGCCATCTTATGTAATACTTCATGCACTGCTCACATCCTCTTCTTGCAGTTACTGATTGGTTAAAAGTTACAAGCATACACACAGCACAAGCACAAGCCGATTCTCATGGATAGCTTAACATTTCCCACAGCTGCCTAATTTATTATTATGTTTACCTCCTGGACACTGAGCTAAGAAAGAAGAAAGGGAGGTGTCCGCCGCCCTTGGCTGGCTTCCACCTGCCTAGGCAACCTTATCTAACTCTCACGTCCTTGGGGCCTAGCACTGTAACTTCCCATCCCAGGCATCAGGGCCGCGTAAGGATTGTAGATCCCCACAGCCCCTTAGCTCCCTCAGATGAGTTGCCTGCTTCTGCCTTTTGGAGTTCACCCTTCTTGGGGGTCCATCCAGTGATCTTTTCTATCCACTCCTTTTGCCATTTGAGTTAGGGAATGTGTGTCTCTCTTGCCAGGAATGTTCATCAGCCCAAAGTGGGGAGAGACAGGTTTGATCTCAACAAGCTACCCTGTAGCAAAAACTACCTGTGCCTTATATCCACTTGAATTGTACAGGGAGTTGGCTGCTCAAGTTAGTGATCGTGGTGTAAAAATACAACTATAGTGGCAGTGCAGATATAGCCCAGGTACAGTGGTTGGCATTAGCTTTCCCCTTCACCTGACCTAAACTCCATCACTTTTCCTAGGATAAACAAGCATGAGTGTTAGAGTTACACTGGTACCACAATTCAAAGCAATTGTTAGTATTCAAGTTACCCCTTTGGGGACAAATTGTATCATTCCCAGTTGCCCTCACGTTGTTTCAGGTTGTGCTGGATAACATCTTTTTTCTACCATTTTCTTCACTTAAAATATATTGAACAATAACTGCCATTGCACCCTCTGTCACACTAGAAGAAGATGGGGTGAGTCAGAGGGATTCCCTCCTGCCTCATCGCCATCACAATCCCCCCTCAGCCCAGCAACTTTAGCTTCTGTGTCAGCCATAGGAGAGTTTATGCACCCTGTACACTATCTCTCCACTTCCCAGAGTGTCACGTGATGCAGTGTTCTGTGCTGTCTGTGCTAGGTATCACACTTAGATTCTCGATCAGTCTCATTGAGGCTGGAGATTGAAGTGTCAAAGAGCTGGAGGGGAAATTTGAATGGATCCCAAACATAGAGTAATTGTTCTGTGCTTTAATCCCTGTTCCTATATATTGGCAAAGCTGCTTTTTACCTTTTTCCTGCTGAGCTGGGGTATTGTTTGCAGATGGGAAGGGTGACTGTTTTTTCCTGTTACGATGTTTTGAAATGTCTTGTAAATAACATGACTTAATAATAATAAGATGATGTTGAGTGAAGAAGGTTTGAATGCATCAGAGCTAGCTTCTGTGTTTGTTTTGAATTATATGCATTCTGCCCTGGAATTGTATTTTATATGAAACTGAAACTGTTTTACGCTCATCTGTGTTGTGGGTTTCTCTCTCTTTCCTGAATGCCATTTGGCTACATAATTGATGTTAGATTTATTTGACAAGATGTAGCTCAGATTTATTCAGAACTTTGAGACAAATGATCGTTTGATAAAAAGCATATCCCTTAGTAAACTACCTGGTGTTAAGTGAAATACCCGTGCATTTGTCTCCCTAAGCAGTTGTGGCCCAGGCCCTGCAGGTGGTCTCTCCTGGAGATATCTCCTTCCAAATCAGGTGCATGTTGTCTATTATTTGGGAAATGCAATCCCTAGCTAAGCATAGATGCAGAACATGGAAGTGACATTTCTGTTGAGTTCATCCCAGGAGGAGGTGCACATGTGTAAAGTGACATCTGTGTTGAATGTGATATAGTTGCAGAAAGCTACTTATTTTTAATAGCTACCTGACCTTTGATGTCTTCCAGGGATTCTGAGCCACACCTGTGTTTAGTCTGTATCTTAAATCTGTGCCATGAAGTTAAAGAAATAAATAGGTATATTTGGGAGAGTTATACCTCACTATTACCACTGTTATTTTGTGTGGTTGGTGAACAATTCTACTTCAGAGAAGTGTAGAATTACTCCAACTAAGGCCAAGGATTTGACAAGAACTCAGGTAGAAATAGCGGGTACCAGTGGTTGATTTTCACCCCAGAGATGGAAGCTCTGGTGACCTCTGGCCCAGGTAAACTATTTAGTTTTAAAACACTGCTCCCTAGTTCAGTGGCATTGATCAGTGTTCTAAAGGATGCCACGATTAAATTGGGATCAGTTGTCCTTTGCCATTTGGATTCAAAGTTTCATGAAGCATGGGGAGAAACAGCTGAATCCTTCAGAGCATATTCCATGTCTGTCAGTCTCAGTTTAGCTGCATTATTGCACAAGAAGCACTTCCATGCTGTGCAAGTGATGGTAGCCAATGAGGGAATGAAATGTGCCAGATTCCAAGTTCAGACGGTAGGATACATGAATGCTGAGTCCTGATTCTGCGGGTTGGTCTCTTAGTTGTGGTCTTGAGTCTTATTCATTTGTACCACTTCTCCTCCTCCTCGCATGTGGTGTAGAGTTCCATTCAAGCATTCATTCATCAATTGTACGTGGCAGAGCTCAGCCATTCCAGTGCTTTGTCAGTCAGGAGTTTGAGGGAAACCCATCTTCCTTCCAGGTGGTGAATGGGGCATTCCTCTAGAACAGGGATCTCAAACTCAATTGGTATGGTGGGCCACATTTACATTGAGTTGAGTTCAGGGGGGCCACGCATGACACACACTTCTCTGCTGTACCTTTCATGCTCTACTCTCCGCCGAAAAAATCTCCCCGCAGGGTAAAATTCGGCGGCACAGTAGGAGAGAGAGGCTCTCACAGGGACTTGCAGACTCCACTCTCCGCCGTT
>ML675658.1:471372-515448 GCA_007922155.1 Mesoclemmys tuberculata | reverse complement strand
CTGAGGTTCCCCACCTCACCAGGGTGAGTGATTGCAGCAGGTAGGGGCAATCTCCCAGCCAGGGCCCTCTCAAGGTCCATGGTCCTGCACGAGGTCTCAGGATTAGATCCTACACCTGTCCATCGGCAATGCCAGCTCCAGGAATCTCCAACTAGAAACAAGGGCTCTGAACTGAGTCTAATCAGCCTTGTCATTAAATACTGGAGAGCCACAGGTCAAGGGGCTGTCTCTAGGTTCACTGACCCCACACAAGGTCTAGGCTTAGATCTTAGTGGCAGCAGGGAGACAGTGGTGGTGGTAGAGAAACAGCGGTAGCTGAGAGACTGTTGCAGAGGGAGCTCCTTCCCCGCCTGTGCTATGGGTGAGAGGTGAACTCCGTGAACACGCCTCTGGGCCCTTGTGAACTAAGAACAGTGAGTGGGGTGCAGGAGGGAGAGGGGAGTGATGTGTTAGTGGGACATTCGTTTGTGTGACTTTCCCAGTTCACGGTGGGAAGTGGGGGTGAAGGACACTTCCCAGCTGTGGGGTCAGGTTTCCTGATGGTCTCATGCTTTTGAATATGGTTGTGGCGTTTTCCCAAATGCACACTGGGTTCCCTTCCATTTTTAGTAAAAGTGTTCTTTTGTTAGACACAGACTCGGTGCTTCTGAGTGGGGACGTTTTGTGTCATACAGGAGCCATGGAGGGTGTTAAGTTTTCCCAGGTTATTCGGTGGGGGCTCAAGATGGTTCTGTTTTGTATTGTAAAGAGAAACCTCTAGAGATTGAACCCAACCGTTGTCGCTGCCAACTCCACCTGACAGAAGGGTTTCACATATAAACAGATTTATCAACAAATATCTGCAGTGTGTTAACACCAGCTGGACTGGCAGAGTCTCATCTGTGCTGCAAGAACACAGACGTGTTTTCGAGCAAGCGAGGGAAGACTCACTTGCTGATACATAGGAACATTACTGTAGGGTCACAGCCACGTAGAGCTTCCTGTGCTATTGGCAAGGTACAAGAGCAAACCAGCAGAGAATTCCCAAGCATGTTGGACCTGGGAGTGCGTAAAGAGTCTGACACCTCTTGGGAATCACCAGTGGACTTGGTCCCTAGGAAAGACAACGCGGAAAGGTTCTGTGTTGATTATAGAAAACTCCAAGCAGTCACGGTGTCAGACGCGATCCCATGCCCAGAACTAACAATATTCTGGATATTTTAAGCAAAGCTGAATAACTTAGCTCTTTTCACTAGGTTAAGGGGTATTGACAAATACCTTTAGATGGGGATGAACAGTAAAAATCTGCTTTTGTTCTTGATATGGGACTGTATGAATTCAAAGTGTTGCCATTTGGGTTGTAGAATAAAATCAAGACAGTAGGCCTTGAACGGGACACACCATCTATCCAGCCTGGTGGGAAGCGTTGTAAAACATAACCTTATCTCTCTTGGCTGCAGCCACCCCAGCCCGACTGTCTGTAACCTTATCGTGCAGCTGCAGCCTCCCCCCCAGCCCCAGGGTCAGGAATTCCATCAGGCCATCATAAAATGAAGATGCCTCCAGACTGGCCAGCCCAGGAGAGCCCCCCCTAATTTATGACCTGATATGTCGTAAGCAATTTGGCACACCCTGAAGAGACCACTATACGATCCTGATTGTAATATGTAACTCTGACAAACCTATATAAACCTCTTTGTAACTTGAAACCGGCGGAGATCAGTGACCAGCACAGAGTGCTGCCTGGGCTCCCCTATGGCTATAGTCTGTCTGTATGTGTGTCTGTCAAATTAAAGTTCTACTCGATCTTCACCTGAATTGGAGTGGCTGCGTGATTCCTTCCACGACAGGGTTAATTAATGTAGGAGACACTTTTCAGTGGTTGGGCAACCAAGTGTTGAAAGGATTGTAAGACTCTGCTAGGGCCTGTGTGAATGATCTAGTGCTGTTTGTCAGAACTTGGCTGGATCACAAGAAACACTTGGGAACTGTGTTGTCAAAACTTAAAGAGGCAGGTCTGACTATAAAAGCCTCTAAGTATAAAACTGGAGCAGCCTGAGTTCCTTATTTGAAATTCTGGAGTGGAGGGTGAAGTGTCATCTGACCCTTTAAAAGTTCAAACAATTGTTAATTGGTCTGTGTCCCAAACTAAAATGCAGGTCCAATCTTTCAAAGTTCTGGTAAACTATTACCAAAGATTTGTGCGTAGGTTCAGTGACACTGTATGTGCCGTCACAGAACTATTGAAAAAAAGGAAGCCTAATAAAGTTGTACTGTCAAAGGCTTGTCAAGAGGTTTTCCATAAATTAAAAAAAATCTTGTTTGAAAAGCCTGTTCTAGTTAATTGAGATTTTGACCAAATCTTTGAGCTGTGTACAGATGTGTCAGACCTTGGCTTAAGGACTGTACTAAGGTGGTAAGGGGAAAACAAGAAAAAACACCCAATTGCTTACTTGAGCAAGAAATTGATAACCCGTGCACAGAATTATTTTGTCATGAAGAAAGATGTCATGCCGTGGTGTGGGCTGTCTAGCAGTGAGCACCCCGTCTTTTTAACAGAAAGTTCTTGGTACTAACTGACCAGTCTCCATTAGTCTGGTTACACAGAACCAAAGACTTCAATTCCAAGTGACTAGGATGGCGCATCAGCCTCCAAGAACAAGATATGGACATATGTATATAATGAGAACAGGAAACATATTGGCAGATGACCTGTCCAGGAAAGAGGGCTCTAACCTTCTGCCTCCAGGTCAGCCAGTGGCTAATCCTCCTGCACCTTTGTAAGGGGGAAGGTGTGACCGAATGCCACCCTGTATTCACACCCTATACACCAGTATAATAACACTGGACAACAAGGATTTTGCTTCCTGAATACTTTTGGATGTATCTTATGGATTTGGGGCTGCTGATTACGAAAATCACCATGAAATTTCCCTATCACATACCGTTTTTTTTTTAAATCGCCTACATTTGTTATTTCAAATAACATGCCGTGGCAATGCTAAGGCTTAGGCAGGGCGGATGCTGGCAGGACAGGTTTTAGAAAGGCTATAAAAGCATTTCGCACACACCATTCTATGCACTGCATTTATATCAGTTTGAATTCATGTTGATGCACATGCTCTGTGCACATAGCATATTGTGTGTACTCACAATAATAAAGCAATTGCATTTTCAGAAGGATTCGGGATAGCAAATGTCTCGCCAATGTCGCAACAGCCGAGATACATTCTGTTACATTTGTGGTGAATATATGCTTAAACCTCAAAGACGGAGCATGACTATACGTATTAAGAAAGCATTTGAGCTCTAATTTGGCTGTAAAATTGGTGATCAGGACAAAGCCTGGGCTCCTCACATTTGTTGCGCAACATGCGCTGTCGATCTTAGAGCTTAGTTCAGAGGTACTCGGAAGTCATTGCTGTTCGCTCTCCCAATGATATGGCGAGAGCAGAAGGACAGACTGTTACTCCTGTCTGACCAATGCGTCTGGGTTCTCTGCTAAAAACAAGAAATCCATTGAACACCCCAATCTCCCTTCAGCCATGAGACCTGTGCCGCATGATGACAGTCTTCCAGTACCGAAGCCACCAGAGACATGGAGCCTGGAGGAGGCAGACAAAGATGCCATGATGTACGAGCCAGGAATGGAAAATGACACTGATCCAGATTTTAACCATTTATGTCGAGTGAGCCTCATCTGATAACTCAATCTGAGGTAAATGACCTGGTCAGGGACTTGGATTTGTCAAAGGCAAAAGGAGAATTACTGGGTTCAAGACTGCAAGGATGGGGTCTGCTGTCACCAGGCACGAACATTTCTGCCTTTCGCAGCTGCCAAGATTTGACACAATTCTTTGGTCAGGTGGATAATCTGTGTTTCTGCATTGACATTGACGGGCTGTTCACTGCTTTGGGTTGCCAGCAAGACCCACAACAATGGCATCTTTTGATTGATTTGTCAGTGTTAAGCCTGAAAGCTGTGTTGTTACACAACGGCAATGTCCACCCTTCAATACCAATCGGGTATGCAGTACACATGAAAGAAACCTACGGAAATATGGAAGTTTTGTTGAAACATATACAGAACAGCAACTACAACTGGAACATCTGTGGTGATCTGAAAGTAGTCGCGCTGCTACTAGGAATGCAGCTCGGATACACCAAGTACTGTTGTTTCATTTGCGAATGGGACAGCCGTGCTAAAGAGTCCCATTACATTAAAAAGGACTGGCCACTCCATAAACAGCTGGTTCCAGGGCAGAAAAGTGTGGCACATAAACCACTTGTAGACCCGACAAATATATTTCTGACTCCTCTTCCCATAAAACTCGGACTGATGAAAAATTTTGTGAAAGCGATGAACAAGGTGAAGGCTTTCCATATTTGAGACAGATGTTTCTCAGAATAACTGATGCCAAGATTAAGGAAGGCATTTTTGTTGGTCCACAAATCAAACAGGTCATCAATGACAGGCAGTTCGAAGAACTTCTAGTAGGGCTGGAGAAAATCGCATGGAAGGCATTCAAGGATGTTGAAAATTTTCTTCGCAACTACAGAGCACCAAACTACATGCAGCTGGTTGACAACATGCTGCAAGCATACAAAACCATGAAGTGCAACATGTCACTAAAAATTCATTTTCTGCATTCGCATTTAGACTTCTTCCCTGCAAATATTGGTGAAAGGTTTCACCAGGACATTGCGATCATGGAAAACCGGTTTCAGGGCAACTGGAATCCATCAATGCTGGCCGATTATTGTTGGACACTTAAATGAGAAGCCTCAGACACTGAGTACAAACGAAAATCATCAACAAAACATTTTTAGCTCAGTTGAACTATTGCAAAGCGTCAGCATCGTTATGCGATTAAACGCATTACATTCAATAAACGTCAATTTCTTGTTTCTCCAAATTCCTACGTGACACAAGTAGTCTGAAATTATATTTGTGTTCAGCTTCAAGTGGTCTAGCATAATCTAAAAAAGTTTCTGAGGAAGCAACACTCTCAAAAAAATTTGTTGTCCAGTGTAATCTTTATATAAAATAGGGCTTGGAAGATACCATTTGAAAACTAATAACTTGCTGGGCAATAATATCATGGAGAAATGTATGTAGCGACATCACATGTCAAGTTCTGCATTCCCCCTGTAGGATGTTGGTAGCACATGTTCACATCCATATCGCGCTGACTAGGCAGGAACAGTTGAGCTGGTCTATTTTAAACAAAGGAAAGTGTGGGACACACTGGGCTAGTCTCCCTTAAACCTGGCAGCGGCACAGCTGTATGAAATCAGTCAGATCATCACAAACAGACACTCGTTATCCCAGACGCACTCACACACGCACAAAAGCCAAGATTCATGATTTACACACAACCAATCGCACAGACACACACCATCCGAGACCTGTGATTTTACACACATTCGGTCCAAGACTCACTACCACACACAGACACATGGCCTAACCCTCACGATTTCCCCAGCTCACAGGATCCAACACACACGGAGCAGGCCTTATCCCACCCAGTAGGCGGCAGCAGGCACCCACACAGGATCCAGGACGTGACAAGTTTCCCCCATGTGCTTTATTCAGCGAAGCCCATTAAAGGGGAAGTGAATCAGAGCTAGGCGTGGGAGCCCCTGGCAGGGCTGCGCCCACGTACCATCTGTGCTGTGCTTATCCATGGCAGTGTTCCTGTGCTGCAGGAGTTCAGGAGAGGACGTGCGCCAGCAGCACGATAACAAGGGCTGGGAGGACGAGTCTGGATGGTCCCGGAGCCATGCTGGCTGCATGGAGAGCTGGTCTGCATTCGGCCTTGGTGAGATGCGCACTGAGCCCCCCGATGGCCCCTTTGGACTGTTGTAGATTGATGCAGGCAGATTCGGTGGCGCAGCCTTTCATGGTGGTATGAACGGTTGTCCCACCTGTGGAGGGCAAAGCAGGGGGGCTCAATGTCGGAGGGACCTACAGCCCCTTACATCTCTGGCCCTATACAACGTCCTCCCTCTCTGTGCCACTCCCTCCTGCCCATCTAGATCCCCCGACAGTCTCCCCTCTTCTGCTCTGATGCAGTCTCACTCTGTGGACCCCTGGGTGAATCATTTAGGGGCCCGATCACTAACAGGCTTTGGAGAAGACCTGTGTCAGTCCCTCCATTCTGCTGGCACAGTCACTGATGGTGGAACGAGTGGGATCCCAAAGATTTTAATCAAGGGGGCTGTACAGTGCCTGGCACGTTGGCACTCACAATTTTGGCCGGGGGTGGAGGGGCATGCATAGGAACTGCCCGCTGGATCAGAACGGTGGTTCAGCTAATCCAGTATCCCAGCTCCATCCGTGGCCAGCACTAGATGCCGCATACGAAGGTGTCAAAATTGCCCAGTATGTGCGATAACCTCCCCCATTCTAGGTCACTTCCTGATTGCTAAGAGCTAGAGATCAGTTTAATCCGAAACCGGAGGTTCAATATCCCTGCCAACATTTTTACAATCATTCACTGAGCTCACTCTGGCTATTCTTTACAAGTGTCCCACCCCTTTATGAATCTTGCTCAGCTCTTGACCGCAATAACTTGCTGCAGCAGGGAGTTTCACAGTTCAACAATTCATTGACTGGAAAAGGTGTTCCCTTTAATCATAATGAACTTTTCAATGTCATGGAACCTTTCCTTGTTCCTGTCTTATGACAGAGAGTGTTCAGAAGTTCTCGATCTCCCTTCTCTATTGCTCCATGACATTTTTCAGCTGAAACTTTTTTCAGTGAAAAATGGAGATTTGACAATGACAATGAAACGACAATGACAATGAAACGTCATGACAATGAAACGTTTTGCGAATCAAAATCACCAAAGTGTTTCAGCTGGAAGAAATCCCATAAAAACCAACTCTGGAAAAAGCTTGTAACCTTTCGTTATCTTGGTTCTAAACAACTTTTCATTCCAAAATTTCTGTTTTTAAAGAAAACTTTCACAACATTTACAGCCCTCAAAGTTGAACTCAAATGTTCCCTTTGATCCTCAAATGAAACTTTTTCAGACTTTTCAGTTTGCTGAAAGTGTAAAAAAAAATTCATTTTCGACTTGACCCAAAACAATTATTTTTCCTCAATTTTTTGCCCTTGCCGGATAACTAAATCTGTCTATCTATCTCCCTTATTTGTTCAATTCTATGCTTCTCTATCGCAATCATTATGTTATATGTTTCTATCATGTCGCTTCTCTTATCCTCAAGGTAAAATAGCCCTAGCAGTTTCTCCTTCTTTCCACGGGAGGATTTCCACCTTTCTCCATGGGATGGCTTTTCCAGAACTTCCTTGTCACCTGTCTCCAAACCCTCGTGAATTCTAAAATAAAACCCTCCATGGGTACATAGGGGAAACAGCGGTACAGCAAAGAGTAAGCATGAGACTAGAACCCAAGTGTACTGAGACAGCCCATTCCCTCCCCACTACAGGGGACTGCTTGTGTGCACGGCTCCCTTCTGGAATGGGAAACCTTAATGGAGAAACAATTACCACTTTTCACTGTGCCGCTCAGATGGATACACTGGGTCTGGGCTCCCGTGCAGGCAACGATCTCTTCAGTGCAGTGATGGGAAAACACAGAGTAGCAGGCTAGGCACTGATGGCCGTTGAGGGTGCTGTTAGCCGGGGGCACTGGGAAGAAACAGAGCAGATGCAGTGAACTCAAGCTACACGTCCCAAGGGGCGTCAGGGCAGATAGAGCAGCGGGGGGTGCCCGGCTCAACCCTGGTGCCCCCTGCAGGGGGAGCAGTAGCTGCAGGGCAACTGCAGGCAATGGGGACGTTTACAGCAGGGAACCTGGATCCCGCCCGCGTGAGGTCAGCTGGGTTCACACCTGGGGGTGCCTAGAGCCCTGCCCTCACCTGGGGCTGAGTGTGATTCCATGGGGCGCCCCCTGTAGGGCAGGACTATTCCCAGGGGCTCAGTGTTATTCCATGGGGTGACCCTTGTAGGGCAGAAGGACTATTCCCAGGGGCTCAGTGTTATTCTATGAGGTGGCTTTGGTTGGGCAGGGGAACCAAAAATTCTTTCCACAATCCTTGTTCCATCCACCCAGCAAGAGGCCTGCGGGAGGTCTGGAGCAGGTGGAGGGACTTGAGGAAGAGCTTGGGAGAGAGGGAATGGGGAGACAAAGCTACAAACTGATAACGGAGGCTGTTTGGCATCTCCTTCCCACGCAGCAGGCGACGTTCGTGCTCACGGATATCCCGTTCCCAAAGGTCATGAACACAGGACTGAGGCTGCACACGCTGGAGTCCAAACAGGCCTTGATAAATGTAGGACTCGTCAGCTCCCCTGTGTGGCAGGAAGAGGAAATGAGGTTTCATTTGCAGATGTCGCTGTCTCTGCCTCCCCGTCACAACTCTTCACACACGTGATTATAATCAAGATGGGCAAACTGAGGCTTGTCCTACAGGGGCCGGGGAAATGACTCACCCCGGGTCAGCATAGAACCAGGAATGCTGATACGCACGGCTGCCACCACCCCCTCGACCTAGCCTCTAGATATCTCTCCCCTTCCCTGCTCCAGCCCACTAGACCCCACCCACCTCCTGGCACTGGGTAGAGAATGAAGGAGCGCTGACTCCTAATCAGACTGTCTTCTGTTCAATGGCCCATGCTGGTTCACAGAAACCTGCACCTACCTACTACGGTTTCTGTTTTAATGATCCCACATGAATTCTGTCCAGCACTGCAGACACGTAAACTTCCCGTACAGCTGTCATGTACGCCGACACAAACCTCACACGAAAGACAGGTCCCTAGGGAAGGAACGACAACATGATTCATCTGCACTCATCCCTCGCTCCATGCTCTCCCTTCCCACAGGCGCCAGTCAAGCTACGGCCCATTGTCCCTGTGCCACTGGCTGGATTAGGGGGCCATTTATGAGAATATTTAACATCAATATTTCAAAATTACAAGAATCATCTGAGATTGGCCACATCAGGGACCGTTGCAATGTTATAGTTTGCTAACGATGATGACATTGTTTATGTGCATGTGTCACATGGTGTATTGGAAGTTATGGATGTGTTTGATGTGTCTGTATTTCACCTTGTGTTGTGTTTCTGGGCGACACCCCAGACAGGAGGGCGGCAGCACTAACCCTGCTTAATGGCCCATCAAGGGAACTGAAAGTTACAATGAGCCCAGAGAGGGAGCCCAGAGTCTACATCTAATGAGTCACCAAGACTTACTTGTGTGACCCTGGACTCCATCTTTTTTCCATACATTTCCACAAGGAGCCTGGCAAAAGGACATAAATGCACATGCACCACAGCCATATTGTTTCCAGCCTTCACCCTTCACCTACCTCTGGATCAATTCATCTACAACTGAAGTTGTGACACAAAGGACTGAGACCCATCCAGGTGCTGGGTGTTCACTAGAGGGACTGTACCAGCCTGCAAACTCCACAGTTCTACTAGAAACCAGATATATATGGACTTTATAGTCATTTGTACGTGTCCAATTGCTTTAATCATTTAACATCTCTCTTACACTTGGTTCCTTCCCTTTATAATAAACCTTTAGTTTAGTTACTAACGGATTGGCTGCCAGCGTGGTATTTTGGGTAAGATCCAAGCTTATATTGATCTGGTCCTGTGGCTGGCCCTTTGGGGTCAGGGGAACATTTTTGGTAGAGAGCAGAGAGCTTTAAATAACTGATCTCTGTATTGGACCTAGTGGCTAATTGGGAGGCAGACAGTGAAATGCAGTAAAGGGAGCTGTGTGTATTTTATTTTAGCTTCTTGATAACCACTGTGGGGAATCAGAAGCACTATTTGAGACTGATTGGGAAGCCTGACTTCAGTGTCAGCCACCAGTTTGGGAGAATCTGCTCTCCTTTCTACAGTCTGCCCTGACCTTGGCATATTCAAGTGGTTGCCCTAGGTTCACAGACCCAGCTGGGATCTGGCCCCATTGACTCCAGTGGAGCTACAGTCCATTGACCCAGCACGGATCTGCCTCTGAATTTCTTGGTTCTGTGCCAGTGTCGTCCCTCCCTCTTTTGCAAAACCGAACGAGGCAACTGGGAAAGGGGGAGAATCTTTCCCTCTCCTCCCAGAGCTCGGTGGGAGCTGGGAGGCCCATCTCCCCAGAAATGATTCATGGGGAGTTGCTTCCCAAACGGCAGCAACGCCCCAGCCCAAGAGTGAGATCTCAGCATGGAGGCATATTTCACCCTGGAAGGGAGAGCTCGTCCCCTCCTGAGCAGCTATTCCAGAGTGGGTGTTTTTCTGGTAGCACCCCACCACCGGGCAGAGTTCACAGACCCTGACACCTCTCCCTCCCCCCTCCATTCTCACCTGTCTCTAGCAGGGCCAAGAGGAGGCAGAGGAGGAAAGGTGTCTTCATGGTGCCAGGGACAGAGCGGGACTGGTGTGAGCCAGGGGGCCCTGACGCAGCAAACGTTCTGGCCAGAGGCTCACAGCTATTGGGAAAGGCTGGGGCGATGTTGCAATGAAGTTCAGTCCATCCCAAATTAGAAAGTTTTCAGCGAAAAGCCCTGGCACATCAGCACAGCCAGGAGTGCCAGGGCCGGATGTTGTGTTCGGCTGCTCTGTGCACGCACTTCCTTCTTGACCCGGGGTTAGGTGGTTTCAGGGTGACATCACCTCTGTGGGCTGGTGCTTGTCACGGGCAGGGGGATGGCTGGTGGGTTGGCTGCCATTGCTTTCTCGCCAGATCGGCTGGGCGAAGGACGGCCCTCCCCTGGGGGGCGCTGAAGGCAGAGCAGGACAATGGGGGACCCTGCCATGGGGGGGAGATTGGGGATACACCGAGCCTAGGGGTGCCAGCTGGCCAGGTTTTCCCAGGCTGGCCCCTTCTCTGAGGGGCTCTGAGGGAGTGGGCCCAGGAAATCTGCAAGGGTGCTCAGTGCACGTGTCCCCCCCGCCCCCGGGTACCCCTGTAAAACCCATTAGCCTTTTATTGAGGAGACAGACCCAGGGCAATTAACCAGCCTTTGCAGCATCAGTCAGGCTCCCAGTCTGACAACCTCCCTTGCTCCCTTTAGGGGAGAGTTTTGGAAGGAAAAAAGCCCCCCCGCGTCCGCAGTCTCTTAGCTGGCACCACAGCGAGAACCGTGCCTGGAGGGCCAGCAGAGATGTGAGACGAGCTGGGCAGCACCAGTGTTGTTGCTGTTGTAAAGGCCCCATCCCATCTCCTTGGAGGCAAAGCAAGGCAAATGCGCGCCAGAGGGACGAGGAAAAACCCAGAAAAGGCCAGTGTGGTCTGGGCTCTGCTGAATCACGCTGAGACCTGGCAAACTCGTGTCAGCGCCAGGCTGTGCTGGGCCTTGATTTCAGCCATCTCTCTGGTCTGTGAGCAGCGACGCAAAACACATGGCCCTGGCCGACTCTGCTCCAGGAGATGGGAAAAGGAGGGGGAGAAATCAAGCAGTGAAGGAAAAGTGCAAGAGGCAGAGGCTCCCAGCCCGGGTGGGATGCAGCCAGCGGTGGGGTTGCCAATTTTGGCTGGACATATTCCTGGAGGTTTCGTCACAGGATTTGACCTTTAAAGATGAATCAGCAATTCCTGGAGACCCCGGGATGATTCTGGGGGGTTGGCAGCCATCACGGTGGGCGGGGAGGCAATACCATCTGGGCCCCACAGCTCCAGCCGTCTCTCGGAATTGGCAGGACGACAGTCCCAGCAGATGGGGGTGGGGGATGAAGCTGGGTCCGGCGGCCGGTTTGTCTCCCCAAGGTCCCTTCGGTTTGGGACTCCCGCGAGGCCATGGTGGGCGGAACAACTCGGACCCTCTCTGCTTCGCCCGCCGATTTGCCCTTATTCCCGACACACCGGCTGCGGGGCGAGGAGGCCTGGGCCCCGGCGCTGTCGTAACGCTGCCCCTGAGGCTGTTTCCTTCGGGCTGACCTGCCCCACTGGGCCCTTGGCTGTTCCCGGGGATTGGGAGAGTCCCGCACCCACGCTCCGTCTTTACGGCTCAGCTCAGCGTGTAGGCCCGGTTATCAGCACCGCACGCAGACCCATGGCTGGGAGGGGGGGTGCCTGGGCAAGGAGGAGGGGTAAATGGGGGTGCACAGACCCCTGGCATGGGGCACAGGGGCAGGTCACCGGGCATGGGGAAATAGACACAGACCCCTGGCATGGGGCACAGGGACAGGTCACCGGGCATGGGGAAATAGACACAGACCCCTGGCATGGGGGGACGGGATGGGGTCCCTGGGAACGGGGGGAGGATGGGAGACCCACAGAGCTCCTGGTATGGGAAAGAGGAATGGGGGGCACAGAGCCCCTGTCATGAGGGGAGCAGAATGGGGTTCCCTGGCGTGGGGGAGGTGCCAGCGAGTCCTTAACGGAGGAGGCTGTTCTGCCCCTCTGGAAAGGGATGGTGGCTTGGATTTAAAGGGGCAGCCCTGGGGGTTGGGTTAAGGGGTCGTCCCCAACAACGCAGAGGGGTGGGTCTCTGCTGTCCCCGCAGGGGCCTCTCGCTCTGCCCCTCCACCTCACCCCCCGTTGGCTGGCCCTCCCAAGGGGGCTGCCTCCTGCAAGAGGTTGAGGGGGGCTTTATCCCTCCCCCCAACTACCGCTGGGCCTTGCCCCTTCGGCTGTAGCCCTAGGCACTCTGCCTCAGTCCCGGAGAGTCTAGAGTTCAGTCCCAGCGTGGTAGCGTTATGCCTAGGACTGCCCTGGGTCATCGACCTGCCAGGCAAACAGCCCACGGAGCGGAGCCGCGTTAACCCTTCCGGGGCTCTCCCATTACCGCTGCACCGCACGAGATGGCTGCGAGTGTGCCGCTGTCTCACGGCTGCAGCATCTGCCCCGTCGGCTTTGTAGAGGGCTGGCTCCAACACACGCAGAAATCAAGGCCCGGTTGCAATGGGCTTTGGAGTAGGCCCATCGGGCCGGTGGCCGTAGGTTCAAGTCCACAGGTGGTGCGTGCAATGGGAGTTGTGACACATGGAGATGGAGGCCTGGCAGAGTTGGATTTTAATTTTTTTTATTGTTTAGACTGTTAACATCAATGTTTATTTCTGAGCATTCCCCCCAACCCCTTTTATGGGGGGGGTGCTCAGAAAAGATAGAGCTTTGCATTTCCGCAGTTCTGCAAAGTTATGAGTTTTAAACATTTTTTCCCCCAATTTTTAGCCATTTAAATTTTCAGTTGTTCAAACATATCGGGTTTTTTTTTTTTTTGGTATTTGTCTTCAATTTTTAATCCATGTAAATCTCCACAGTTGTGAAAATGTATGGGTTTTAAGCATATTTTTTCATTTAAATATGTAAAAAGTTATGTGTTTTAAGCAATTCCTTTCCCCTCACCCACCCCAATTTTTATCCCTTTACATTTCCACACTTGTGCAAACTGATACATCTTTTTAGGCATTTTTTCCCATTTAAATCTCCCCAGTGTGGAGGGAAACAAAAATGGAGTCTCTCTGCCCTGTTTAGGGGGGAAAAGATGGACTGCCTATTGCTTCTAAATTCTAGTCTGTGAGAAGAGCTGACAAGGCCTGAAATGGAATGTGCTTTGCTAGTAGATGTTTAGTCTCGGAATATGCAGTAATAACAAGATAGTTAGGAGAGTTGGGCGCCAGCACATGTGGAATTGCAGAGAACGGCCTTGCAACTTAGATGGGGGAGTTGGAAGTGCTAGGCCCAGAAGTACCTTGAGAAGAAGTTTTTTCAGTGTGCATTGCTGTAGAAATTGTGACGTTTAAAGACTTGTTTGTGCATGACTATAAAAGCCCTTAGAAATGTATGCTTAGGGTCGCCCTGACCATCGGGCCACGTTTTTTACGAAAAGAATAAACTTTGACTTTGCTAACCTGCTGTCTGGTGATCTGCTATCTGGACCATCCGCTGGGCAACGGACGTGTAAGTAAGGACCCCTGCCAGATTTGCCTGTTCGTGGGAGAATTAAAGCTCAGACTCGTCAGGGACTTTCTGACGAGCTCCTTTTTTATTTTTACTTTTTGGCTTTTCTTTTTTGAAGGGGCTGGAGGGACAGCAGGTTTGCTCACTGCAGCATTTACTTTACTATGTGATGGGGAAACTGAAGGGTGCCGGAGGAGGCACCTTCTGGCTCAATGGGGGTGGGGTGATCTGGAGCAGCAGCCTCTTACTTAAGGGAGCCTGGGAGATTTTTTGTTCTTTTCTACTGTTTCCCAGTCACTTCCTTTATTGCTGGCCTTTCACTCCCTTCCTCCTGAAGGGTTTGGCTTTGTATGTTTCTAGCTGCCCCCGCTCTTCTTTTTATTTTTAGTTTTTATTTGTTTAAGAGTGTATTTTAATGGCTTGTGGGTTGAACGCTCTGCCTTTGTTTTCCTGTTCCTTTTTTATTAAGAACCTCCCCTGTCCCTATCGGAGAGGGACAGGTCCAGCACTCCTTTGTTTCTGTTCCTTTTGCCCCACAAGATCTGATCTTGCGACAGCAGAACAGTTCACGTTTACGTGATGACCCAGAAACAGTGTATAAAAAGTTTAAAACTATTTTTCTACTCATAATCCATCTTGGGCCATTGTTACTCAGCTGTTAGATGCTCTTTTGACAGAGGAGAAAAAATTACAAGTTATTCAGGAAAGCACTAAGCAGGAGGGAGGCCAGGTTACCCCTCGGGGCCCTTAGAAGATCTGTTAGGGAATTACGATACTGATGCAGGGAGAACTTAATTAATTTAGTATTTTTCAGCTTTGTTGGAAGCAATTAAGAGCAGTAATAATTGGAGTTAATTGGACTAAGGTAGAATTATGTATACAGGGTCCTGATGAATATCCAGAAGATTTTTGAGTGATTAAAGAAAGCCCTCAGACCGTATGAGGGATTAAATCCTGATTTGCAAGAAATTCACCCTATGGTTGCAGGGGGGTCTTTTTGTGAGCAATCAGCCTGGGACATTAGATTTTATTTTTGTAGAAATGCTTTGGGTTGGCAGGGGAAATCCTTGTTTGAGATTATTTTCATTGCCACTTGTGTATTTCCATATAATATATTATATTTTATAATGAATAGAAAAAGTAAAAGCAATTGCTATTTTAGCTGCATTTTTTCGGTATCCTAATAGGAGAGGGCCCCTTCAAGGATGTTTGCAAGGCATAAGGCAAACTGCCAGGAGACAGCCTAATGTTGCTTATCAGAGGCAAAGGAGAGAGAATTCAGATGCCTGTAATTATTGTGGGGAGCTTGGTTATTGAAAAGTGTTATTATTTTTTTTAAGTTTTTATTAAAGATTTGCAGTTTATAATATATTTTTAAAAGGTTCTGTTTTGATTTAATATATTACTAATTTGGTTTTGTATTTTTATTTTGAGAAAGCATGCATTGCTGACTCTGTTTTTATAAGAATACTGTATAAGGAAGGGTATTGTGTTTCTCTTGAAAAATTGCAGTTTGTAAATTAGAAGTTCAATATTTGGACTATATTATTTTTTATCAAACAGGCCTACTTTTACCACAGTGCATAGAAGCAGTGTTTAAAGTTCTTAACCTATCACTAAGAAGCAGATTCGTCGGTTTTTGGGAATGGTTAGTTATTGCAGACAGTGGATTTTTAATTTTGCTGCTATGGCTAAACCTCTGATTGTACTTCCTGAGGCTTCTAAGATTGACCCACCTTTTTGGTCAAAAGAAGCTGAGGATTTTTTTATTTCTTTTCAGCAAGCCTGTCTGTAGCCCGGCATTAAGACTTCCCAATTATTCTAAACCATTTAATTTTTACTGTTATGAATAACAGGGCACTGCATCTGGAGTGCTTACACAGCCAACGGGAGGGGGGCTCAATGACCGATTGCATACTGTTCATACAGGGTTATCCAACCTGTTCAGAGTTGTAGCGGTTGCTGCTTTGTTAGTTTAAAAAGTAGAAGATCTGGTTTTTGGAAATTTTTTAATTTTTTATGTGCCACACGCTATAGAAGCCTGTTAATTAAAGGAAAGACTCAGCATGTTTCCGCACAGCGCCTTCCTTAATATGAAACTGTGCTCTTAGCAACTGATTATATTATTATTAAATGTTGTGTATTTTTAAATCCAGCTACACTTTTACCGGTTCCCACTGAAGGAAACCTCATGATTGCGATTATGTTATTTCTCAGAGTGCTACACCACACCCTGATCTTCAGGACATTCCTTTGACTAATCTAGATTGTATTTTTTATACCGATGGTTCTTGCTTTGTTAATGAGGCAGGAATGCGCACAGTGGGGTGTGCTGTCCGTACGCCATGTGAGGTTTGGGCAGCTCATTCTTTACCTGATGTATTTTCTGTTCAATTGGCTGAATTGATTGCTCTTACTCGGACTTGCTGTTTAAGTACAAACTGTTCTGTTAATATTTATACTGATTCTCGCTATGCATTTGGAGTGTGTCCTGCTTCAGGACAAATCTGGAAGCAAAGGGGTTTCCTTACATCTTCAGGACAGCCCATAGCGCATGCTCAGACTGTGAATAATTTACTTGTTTCTATTATATTACCCTCTTCTATTGCTGTTACTTTTTGTAAAGCTTATACTTCTGTTATGAATGAAGTCTCCCGTGGAAATGCATTTGCAGATTGAGCTGCGAAAGCTACAGCCAGGAACACCTTTCCCCCTCTGGATACACAGGCGGTCTGTGCTTTCTGGCCAGCTCAATTTTCTGTCTCCCTTTTGGAGATTTATGACTCAGTTTCATCTTCAGAGTTGGACACTTGGAAGACTTTGGGGCAATTTTTTTTGGCAATCTTTGGTGGTCACCTAATGGTGACCTAGGACTCTTTTACCTAAACTTGCCCGTTATGTCCACCAAGGTGGCCATGCGTGCAAAAGGGGGGTAGCTGATCAAGTTTTGCGCTTTTGGTGTGCTCCAGGTATCCATACATTGGGTGGATGCATTACCATTAGCTTTGATGCATTTAAGAACTATGCCAATCAGAAAGACAAATTTATTTCCCTATGAAGTTCTTTATGGGAGACCATTCAAGCTGGGGGAAGCCTGATACCTGCACATGCCAGTATCTTGCGGGGGAGATGAGGAGTTGGTTGCTTATGTGATAAAATTACAAAAGACACTTACTGCTATTTTTAAGTTTTCCAGAGATGCTCAGAGACTTCCTTTAGACATGGCTGTGCATGACATCCAGCCAGGAGATTGGGTGTTGCTGAAGAAGTTTTGACATAAAAATTGCCTAGAACCAAGGTGGGACGGTCCTTTCCAGGTGCTGTTAACTGCGGCAAAACTACAGGGAAAGGATCCTGGTATCATTGCACCCATCTAAAGAAATTACAGCCACCTGACGTTAATCCTTAAAAGGAGCAAATTTTCAAGTACAACGAGGGAGCACCACTGGACTGAGGTCCCAGAAGCAGACGAGGAGGGATAAAGAGCCACAGGCAATCCCCTTGTGGTTGCTCCAAAGAAGACGGTCGACGGAGTCAAGAGTGCACCAGGAAAGAAGAGCTAATGGACTTTATTATTTTTACAATAATTTTAATTATTTTGTTGATTATTTTGTTGTGTGTTTGTTATATTGAAGGGATACATTGTCCTGGGAATAGTAAAGAAGATGGATTTGTTATTCCTAATGATATTTATAATTAGTTTAAATAGGGGCAATGCAGATTTCGGAGCCAATTTCTTTTCATAGTGATAAGGAATTTAATTGCATTCTGGGAGGTTAAGTATTGTTGGGTGTGTTTTTTTATGGCAACCCATCATCAGGAAGGGATACCCCTGATACCAATTCCTGTACCAGTTAATAAATGGGAAAATTTAGTTTGGACTAATCCCATGGGAAGAGTAATAGGGAAAGAACATCGTTTGGGAATGAGGGCTGATCCCAGAGACTTAATTCTGCCAGGAAGGAAACCGGCAGCACCAATATGTATGCAGAGGACACAACCTGTATCGGTAACAGAATCAGACAAAACCTGGTTAAATGTTACTTGTGAAGTAAGGAGTGTAGGTAAATATCCAAAATGCAAATACATTGTCCATCTGCCTATGGTAGAAGGGGAAAAAATAAGTAAAATTATAATATAGAAACGGGGATCAAATGCCACTCAATTGAATGAGAAAACAATTGTACGTTAAATGCCACTTGAGGAATTAAGTGCAACAAGACCCAGAATTGGTGGCTGCAGCTTGCGGATGTGTATTTACATCAAAATGACCGGTTAAGAGGAGAGGCTTGGATAATTCAAGATATTATTACTTTTAATCAATATGCAAATAGCTCCTGGGCTGCATGGGCTAATATAATGCTACATGTGCTATACCAAGCCCATTCCAATAGCTGAAGAGGAGTTACTCCCATAGAAGAAGGTGTATGGTGGGCATGTGGAAGATGGGCAGGAAAAAAGCTTTACCACCAAGGTGGAGGGGAAGATGTACCCTGGTATTTCTCTGTCCTGGAGGTGTGCACCCGGTTCCTCTACGTGAGGTTGTGTATAACCACCGGCCTAAGAGAAGTTTTAAGCCCACCCTGGACGCTCATCCTTACAACCCATTAACTGATCACTTCAGTTCTGGAGAGGATGGAGAATGTTTTGGCCCTGGCAAGGAGTGAGTGATTTGGAGTATGCGCTAAAAAATTTTTCAGCTGAATTTGAGATATTTCCCACTGCAATTGGAAATGCTATTTTAAATTTACAGGCTGAAATTGAATCACTGGCATAAATGAGTATTTAGACTAGGTTAGGCCTAGACCAATTACTGGCTCAACAAGGAGGAGTTTGTGTAATGTTGAATCACATCTCTTGTTTTTAATAAATGAATCAGGTCAAATTGAGATGGATGTACAAAAAATCTGGAATGTCAGCAGACTTTTTCATGAATTTGCTAACCCTTCAATGCCACCGTCTGGCATTGACATTTCATGGTCCTCCGTTTGGAATGCACTGACTTCTTGGTTACCAGATTTATCCTGGCTTAAAAAAATGCGTAGGCATAATTGTGGTTATGATAATATTAATGCTAATGTTTTGTTGTATGCAATGTTGCTGTTTATTATTTCAGCAAGTAAGGTTTAAGCCCCCTAGGAGACAGATGGTGCAAAGGTCAATACGGTATTGGTATATTGGCTAGGGCAATGAAGGAATATACCATAATTATGTTCCTAATAGTTGAACTAATAGAAACAAAGGGGGGATACTGTGGAGGGAAACAAAAAAGCAGTCTCTCTGCCCTGTTTAGGGGGGAAAAGATGGACTCTCTGTTGCTTCTAAATTCTAGTCTGTGAGAAGAGCTGACAAGGCCTGAAATGGAATGTGCTTTGCTAGTAGATGTTTAGTCTCAAAATATGCAGTAATAACAAGATAGTTAGGAGAGTTGTACACCAGCAAGTGTGGAATGCAGAGAACGGCCTTGCAACTTAGATAGGGGGAGTTGAAAGTGCTAGGCCCAGAAGTGCCTTGATAAGAAGTTTTTTCAGTGTGCATTGCTGTAGAAATTGTGACGTGTAAAGACTTGTTTGTGCATGACTATAAAAGCCCTTAGAAATGTATGCTTAGGGTCACCCTGACCATCGGGCCACCTTTTTTACGTAAAGAATAAACTTTGACTTTGCTAACCTGCTGTCTGGCTCATTTGGACAATTCGCTGGGCAACGGATGTTTAAGTAAGGACCCCTGAGTTTGGGTTCCTCAACACCAGCTGTGCAAAATTATGGGTTTTAAGTATTTTTTTGTCTACTTAAATGTTCGTGCTTGAGGGAAATTATAGCATTTTTCTTTTCAATTTTTAATCCATCGAAATTTCCACAGTTGTGGGAAAGCCCTGGCGGGATGGAGGTGTCATACATTAATTATTTAGTGACGGCAGATGTTAAGATTAAGTTAAATATTTACTTTCAACATCACATATCAAAATATACAAAGTAAATAGACTTAAATCAGTACAAATCGAATCCTTCCAAGCCCACATGTATGGAACGGTGGTGGTCGTTAGCCCCGTCTAGTGGCTGTATCATATAAAAGAGTTCTACAAGTCTGGTTTTGAAGCATAGCTCTCAAAGCTGGCACTTCAGCGAAATTGTTGCTGGTGTGCGATTGTACACCCCAAACCATAGGTTCAAATGCTCCATAGTGATGCACCAACTGCAGGAGGTCGTTATATCAAAAAGATGCTGCAGTATTTTGATGAACACCTACCACTCAACTGCTGCCAGAAGGGAGCGTTACAATTAAAGTACTAAAGACATCATAAATAGCTGTAGTGCATTGTGTGACCTAGTGAACTAAGCAACAGGCTTCACTTCAGCCCATCTCAGCTCTAGTCCTGCCTACAGCTCTGGCAGCCAGCAGACCTTGTATGAGTCACATCACTGTTCTGTACCTCAGTTTCCTCATTTATAAAACAATGACACTGATACGTCTTCCGTTTGTCAAGTGCTTTGGGATCTCCTGATGATCCATGTAACATAAGAGCCTGGTATGATCAGCATTTAGACCAGCAGACATGGTTAAACTTCTGTAAATGTTTTTCATGAAATAGCTATGCAAGACTCAAGAAGGGACATCTTTTTTTTATTTTTCATGAGCATTTTAATTGAAAATTTAGGGTTAAAAAGGGTGGATTTTATTTCCCGCTTTTTGTGGCTGAAAAGGATGCGTGTGTATGAAATGGGACAGAAAAGGGTGAGCAGGAGGTTATTTTTCCTTAAACAATTTTTATTACAAAAAAATCCGTTAGAAAAAATTTACTAAACCGTTTTTTTTCTTGCTTCTCACAGTTTTTAATGGGACAATTTGTGGTGGTGAAGGTAAGTATATAAGTTACATATTTGCTAGTTTGCTAGCACACCCTTTTAAAGCCGTCTGGCCTGACTTTATTACAGCTAATACATCTATGTTAGATGTACGGCATGCCATATTAATATTGTATTGTACCTCGCATGAGGGCAGTTCTGTTAACTGACATATGATGTTTTTCCACTGTGCAGTTCAGACTTGTTCACTGGTATATCCCACAATACCTTGTAACAGGATGACTCAGCATTTGGCATAAGTGGATGGGAAAAGCATCCCAGTAAGATACATTTATTTTATGTCCTAGTGCAGGTGGCAAAGCGTAAATGTAATTTTCTGCTTGCTCTCCATATATGCCAGGATCGGAGAACAAAGATTAAAAAGGCAAACTGCCAAAACCAGGCTATTGCTAACAGGCAGGAAATTACAAAGATCACGCAAAAGGCATTAAAAGAGCAAAATAAAGAATTAAAGCAACAAAGAGAGGGGCTGAGAAAATTAAATGCTGCTGTGTCTTGTCATTTACAGGCGTGGAAGAATTTCAGGCACAGAAGCTGTTGGAAAGATAAAGAGAAGCGGGGATGGAGAACCAAGGGTAGGAATCTCAAACCAGATAGCGGGAGTACAATATCGGTACAGCAGCAAAGCTGGAAAGAAAGTGTGCAAAGAAAAGGAAAAAAAATGTAAAGGAACTGTTCAGAACAGAAAAAGTTTCAAAAGCCTTCTTCCCCCACCCCCTTACCTTTTTATCTCCCTCTTAAACTTATTTGTAGGTACAGTTTATGCATCTGCTTCCTCTATGCTAATCTTTCTTGTTTTTTTCCTTCTCTGGGCTGTGAAATGCCCAGACAAATTCCTTCCTTTCTAAACTTCTTTAATTGGTATCCACTTGGTTTACCTTATTCCTACTGCCTTATATGATTTCTCTCACCTTAAAACAGCCTTAAAGTGTTTTTGTGTATGGAGCGGGAAGAGGATTTCTTCAAGTTCTTTCTTTTGATTTATTTTGTTTTCTCAAATAAAGAAGAAAACTGTGTTAATTTGTCTAACTTTTACATTTTAGGTATGTGTGTTTTGTTTGTAAAAGCTTCTCTTGTCTCAACCTCCACATTCCCCCACTCCCTCTGGTTTTAAAGAAAACACTGGACAGCAAATTTTTTCAAAAGTGTTGCTTCCTCAGAATTTTTTTTTGATTATGCTAGACCGCTTGAAGCTAAACACAAATATAATTTCAGACTACTTGTATCACGTAGGATTTTGGAGAAACAAGAAATTGACTTTTATTGACTGTAATGCGTTTAATCGCATAACGGTGTTGACGCTTTGCAATAGTTCAACTGAGCTAAAAATGTTTTGTTGATGATTTTCGTTTGTACTCAGTGTCTGCGGCTTCTCGTTTAAGTGTCCAACAATAATCGGCCAGCATCTATGGATTCCAGTTGCCCTGAAACCGTTTTTCCATGATCGCAATGTCCTGGTGAAACCTTTCACTATGCTCGTCACTGACTGGGTATTCAATGGTACTGGAAGACTGTCATCATGCGGCACAGGTCTCATGGCTGAAGGGAGATTGGGTTGTTCAATGGATTTCTTGTTTTTAGCAGAGAACCCAGACACATTGGTCAGACAGATGTAACAGTCTGTCACATGATCCTTCTGCTCTCGCCATATCATCGGGAGAGCGAACAGCAATGACTTCCAAGTACCCCTGAGCCAAGCTCTAAGATCGACAGTCCATGTTGCACAACAAATGTGAGGAGCCCAAGCTTTGTCCTGATCACCAATTTTACAGCCAAAGTAGAGCTCAAACGCTTTCTTAATACGTATAGGCATGCTCCGTCTTTGAGGTTTAAGCGTATATTCACCACAAATGTAACAGAACGTATCGCGGCTGTTGCGACATTGGCGAGACATTTTGCTATCCCGAATCATCCTGAAAATACAATTGCTTTATCATTGTGAGTACACACAATATACTATGCACACAGAGCATGTGCATCAACATGAATGCAAACTGATATAAACGCAGTGCATAGAATGGTGTGTGCAAAATGCTTTTATAGCCTTTCTAAAACCTGTCCTGCCAGCATCCGCCCTGCCTAAGCCTTAGCATTCCCACGGCATGTTGTGTGGCCTGTACTAGGTACAGTGCCACTGCATGCCCAGGCATGCTTGTACACAAGATAGAAAACTTTTCAGCTTGCATTGTGGGCAACATTTTAATCGACTTATGTTATGAATTGAAATAACAAATATAGGTGATTTCAAAAAAAGGTACGTGATAGGGAAATTTCATGGTGATTTTCGTAATCAGCAGCCCCAAATCCATAAGATACATCCAAAAGTATTCAGGAAGCAGAACAATAAATCCTTTGGTGTGAATTGTAAGTGCTACTGTCTGGCATTCAGCCCTGTAAAATCCTCAGTATTGAATTTGTAAAAAATATAAGGTCATCACAAGTAAGAAATCCGGTGCAAGTAAAAATAAAATAATAATAAAAAACCCAATCAAAACAAAGTACCAAAATGCTAAAAATAAAAGTTTTCAAATAAATCTAGTTTAACTAATGATTTTAACTCTTTTTTTTAAGTTCAAAAAGATTGAAAGTTTTTTTAAATCCAAAGGTCAAACATTGATTTTCAAGCAATGAAATGTTCACTTTTTTTTAATCCTAACGTAACTATGAAACTCTGGCCCCACTTTCTACATAGCAGTGTCATGAGGTGTGCACCTCGCACTAGCCCTGAAGGGGTTAACAGAGACCATATGGGCCAATTAACGCATTAGGCTGCAAAGGGGGAATTAAGGCTGAGAGGAATGCCCTAATTAGGGGCAGCTCACCTGTGCATGAACAGGCAAGCTTCCTGTAAAGCCCAGGAGCTGACAGCAGAGAAGGCTGCAGGAAAGGGGGATGCATGTGTCATGCGGACTGGATGGGGGGGGGATTTGTGTTATTTGACATTAATATGTCAGAATCAGAATGATTCATGCGGGACATGCCAAGTCAGGTGCTGTTAGAAAGGTTATAATGTGCTGAGTAAGAAGATAATATTTGTGTTCATGTGTGATATGTGTGAGGAAAGTTATGGAGATCTTTGATATCCTGTATTTGAAACTATGCTGTATGAGACGCACCCCAGACAGAGAGGCCGCAGGGCACTAGCCCGCTTAATGGTCCAGCAAGACCTTTAAAGAAGCAAAAGGACAGGAAGGAAATAAGAGCATACATGAAACGTTACCAGGATTGGCCCATGTGACTCTGGGCTCCTGTAAAATTCCACAAGCAGCATGACCAGAGGCGGAGGGTATATAAGATCAAACCACAGAAACCATTTTCTCTTTGTTCCTGTCCAGCTGCGGACACACCTCTGGATCAACACACTTTGCAACTGAACTGAAGGACTTAGACCCATCCAGTTACTGGATGTATACCAGAGGGACTATACAAGCCTGCAACTCCACAATTGTTCTAGAAACCTGATGTATATGGACTTTCAGATCGTTTGTATATATCTGATTGCTTTAAGCCTTTAACACTTCTCTTATTGTTTGTTTTTCTTTTATTAATAAACCTTTAGTTTTAGTTACTAAAGGACTGGCTGGCAGCATGGTATTTCAGGTAAGATCCAAATTTACAGTGAACTGGTACTGTGGCTGGTCCTTTGGGATCAGAGGGAATCTTTTAGTAAAGAGCATAGAGTTTAAATTACTGGTCTCTTTACTGGACCTAGTGTCAGTTTGAGAGCCAGAGACTGAGATGCAGTAAAGGGGGCTGTGTGTATTTGCACAGTGGCTTCTTGATAACCAGTGTGGGGAAATCAGAAGCACTTTTGTGGGTGGTTGGGAAGTCTGACTGCAGTGTCACCCACCAGTGCTGGGAGAATCTGCTCTCATTTTGCAGCCTGCCCTGCCCCTGGCATTATCAGTGGGCTCCCCTGGGCACAGATGGGTCACAGTATGTAGTCCCTCCCTGGGAGAAGGCAGGTGTGTTTGGGGCTGGAGAGGCAGGTTGGTTGTGGTTACACCCTGGAGTTTTGGGGCTGCAAACCCGGAGGTGGGGAGCCAGAAAGAGCAGGAGAAGCTCAGGGAAAATGTAGTAAGGTTCAGGATGCTTCAGATCTTAGCTGCTGTTTAGAGGGTCCCCAAGCTGCGAATTGTGTCACTGGCAGATGAGGGGCAGCGCTGGGAGAGGACTGGGAGCGTATGGTCAGAACCAAACGAAAAATGCAGGACTTGAGTGTCTGTATTATGTCAGTGCGTATACTGGAGCCCGTCTATAAGAGGAAGAGAGAGACAGAGACCATGATACATCTTTTCTGTTTTGCTGAATTGCCCATCTGCTTCACCCCAGGCAAATGTTACTTCTCAGCCTAACGCCCCTAAGAAGTTTTGGTAAGGGACTTCCCTCTGGTCTGTTGGGGCTCTAACTGCTAGACACCACTTCCCTCAGAGCAGGAAGAAAGCGCAGATGTCCTGGGCCCCAGCCCCTCTCTAACCACTAGACCCCTCTCCCCTCCCAGAGCTGGGGAGACAACCCAGGAGTCCTGGTCCCACTGCTCTAACCACTAGGTCCAACTCCCTTCCTGGAGGCAGGAATAGAATCCAAGACTCCTGATTTTAATCCAACACGCCCCTAGCAGGCCAAGAATACAAGCCAAGTCACTTGTGGAATATGGTTCATGGCAGGTCTCTCGGCCTTTTAAAAAAATCTATCTTTCAATTCAACCTCTTCTGAGGATAGTCCTGCTTTGAGCAGGGGGATGGACTAGATACCTCCTGAGGTTCCTTCCAACTCTCATATTCTATGATTCTTGCAAGGATATGTTTTTGTGAAAAATATCTGGGCTTGGATAAAAAAAACCTCCCAACTTTTTTTTTCAATCTATCCAGCCACCAATTTTGGGGGGGAGATGGGGATGGTGAAATGAAGAAAAGAAAAGAGGGGAGGACATGAGAAATGTGGACAAAAGTTTTGACAAATATTTTGATGAAACTTTTCAAGTTAAAAAAAAGACAAGAAAAAGAAAAGTAACTTTCAAAAACAACTTTGAGCCCATCCAAAACAAAGTGCAATCATTTATTCTCTCTTCCCCCTCCCTTTTTTCGACTTTCAACTAGCAGAGATAATTCTTCGTATGGGTTGTCAGGAAGGAGCTTAAATAAGCATTTGTTAAGTGCTCCAGATTCTACACGCACAGTTGGATCAGCCTGAAAATCCATATGCCAGTAAAGGAGCCAGGGAAGAGCTAGTGAAGCGGATTAGGGGTCACTTGGCCAGGGGATTCCTGAGATATAGCCCCTACCCCATCATAAGTAGTGTGTGCAGAGGCAGTCTGGAAATAACTAGCCTAGAACAAGGTGGGCTGCATTGTCTCTCGCTGCCATGCAGAGCAACCTGCTTTGTCTCTTTCTTGTTTTAGGTTCTTGCCTCTACTTTTGCTGGATTCCCAGAAAGAAAGTTATTTTACAACCTTCCAGCAGGAGTATTTGATATTTGTATCTAACTTCTCCATGTGGGTGATGCAAACATACCAGACATGAAGGGGTCGGAGGTGCAGAGCTGTGACAAATGGCTCTGGGGTTTCACCACCTCTGTCGACTGGATCATATGTGTGCAATCTCTCTTCTCAGCTCCTTTCAGGCAGTCTGTGATAAGTCCCGCAGCTGGAGACTTGGCTGCATCAGAGACCTCAGCACCGATTTACTGCTTCCCCATCAACATGAAGGTTTCTCTTCCCTCTCATCTTCACCGCTCTCCTGGCAGTGGGTGAGTGAGGCTCTGTCCCTACAAGGGCTGATTTCCTGACTTCTCCAATGTGCTAAAAGCTCAGAGCAGCCTGGCAGGTAAAACTGTCCATTAATGTAACCAAAACGCAGCAATAGGATAGCAAAGGGCCGACTGGGAGCATCTGGGTGACAGGGGCAGAGGGGGAGAGGGCTGGAAGTCACAAAGTCCCCATGACAACAAGTGAAACAGTTGTGGAAATTCATACTTTAAATCACTAGAACCGTATCCTGGCGGCACATTTCAGAGCTGGCCAGAAGCCAAGGACATTTCCGGAAGAGGGTTGTCAAGGCAGCAGATCTGAATCTCAGTAACGAGAGCTCCCGGCAATATGAAGGGCATTTCTGTCTGAGCCCCACCTGGTGTCAATTGGCCATAGCCCCACTGGAGTCAATGGGGCTTTGGTGTATTTTGGGTCTTGCCGAGCTGCCTAGGACTTCTGGTGTTCTTGCACTGGAAGATGTTATTGATGCAATGGGCTCAGGACTCGTAGCTCGAACTGGGGAGGATGTTGTATCTGCTTGAACAGGGGCGGGTGCGGTATCTGCTGCAGAGGATGGAGGCGGGAATTCAGGAACGCGTGACTCTTGACTCAAGGATATCTCACCTGCAGCGTGAGGTTAGGCAATTCAACTGGAGATGTGACCTAGGGACGTGTATGACCTGGCAACAACTGGTCTAGATGCAGCCGCCAGGGGAGATCATTTGCAGTCTGGACAGTGTAGGAAGCAGGTCTCGTTTGGGCGATGACGGTAGCAGGGACCCATTTAGCTCCAGAAGCATAGTTCCGAGCTAGGACAGGATCTCCAGGACTAAAGGTTTGGCCTTTTGCTCTGTGTGCATGTCTGATGAGTTGGTTGTGCGGCTGACATTGCACAACTTGTGTGCAGCTGTAGTCCCATCATCAGAAAGGCTGGAGACGCTTTGGTCATAGCATTTCTGTAGGATAATAAGAAGGTGTCCGGATACTTTTGAATGGAGAAATGTCCCCAGGCAGATTTTAAAGCTTGTTTCATGGTCTGCACAAACCTTTCAGCTAATCCATTGGTGGGTGGATGATATGGTGCTGAAGTGATGTGATGTATCCCATTTGCTTTCACAAAATTTTCAAACTCCTGAGAGACGAACTGCGGTCCGTTGTCGCTCACAAGTTTTTCTGGCAGACCAAAACAACTAAAGATTTCATGCAGTCTCTGGATAGTACTTTCAGCAATAGTGGACGGCATTACAGAGCCTTCTGGTCATTTTGAGTGGGTGTGAACAACAACCAGGAGCTTCCACAATAGCCTTGACCTTCTCAGGAGCCTTACGAAGGCCTGTAGCATCTATGGTATGTCCCAAATATTCAACACATGGCTGAAAGAATTCACATTTGTCCATGAGGACTCATGGGCCGTACTCTTCCAGTCTTTGCAGGGCAGCATCTTAAGAAGATCCTCTTCATTCTTGCCAGTGACCAGGATGTCATCAAGTTAGCACTGGGCTCCTGGCAAGCCAGTCAAGATCTCGTCCATAACCATAGTTGGAACAAAGCTGGAGCAGACGTTATTCCAAAGGGCAAGCAACACTATCAGTACAGCCCTTTATGTGTCACAATAGTCAGCAGCTCTTGGGTCTTCTCATTGACGTGCATCTGTAAATACACCTGACACAGATCAGTGTTGCTGAACTTTTGTCCACCAGCCACGCCAGTGAAGAGGTCATTGATGCGGGGAAGAGGGTATTGCTCTGCACACAACAACGGGTTAACCATGACCTTAAAATCCCCACAAATCTGAATGGAGCCGTCTTTATTCAATACTGGAATGACTGGTGTTGCCCATTGGCTGTGGGTACAAGGACTCCATTTTTGACCTGGAGCTCCAGTTCTGCTTCACCTTTTGGCCTGATGGCAGATGGCATCGTTCTGGCTTTCAGACATTGGTTGGCTGTCAGGCTTAATGTCCAATTTCACAGTGATTCCTTTCATACTTCCCAGATCCTCTCCAAACACAGCAGCATGTTTCTTTAATACAGCAGTCAGCCCTGTTTCTCCTTTAGCCGTCCTGTGCACTTCTGCCCAGTTCAGCTGGATCTTCTTAAGCCACGACCTTCCCATTAAGGCAGGGTAATTGCATCCACCACAAACTGTGGCAGTTGAGCAGTCTGTCCATTGAGCTCCACTTTAACATCAGTAGTGCCCAGCATGGGTACAGCTTCTCCGGTGCACGTCTTCAGAGCAGTTCTTGTCGGCTTAAGCGGGAGATTCTTTAGCTTCTCCTTATACGCAGTGGCTGAAACCAGCAAAACTGCTGCACCTGTGTCCAGTTCCATGCGTACAGGTTCACCTTCCACCAGCGGGTTACCCAGTATTCATGTGAGCCAACGGCCTTGACAACACTGAGTCTGCTCTACCATGTGCAGATTTTCTTTTTTGTTCTGCCATACAGGAGGCTTCTTTTTCTCCAGTTTGCCTCTTCTGTTTGCCTCTTCTTTCTTTTGTTTGCAGGTACGCTCAATGTGTCCCTCTTTGCCACACTGTCGACACACTAGGTCTTTACACCAGGCTTTCCACAGCGGTAACATTCCCTGCTCCCAAGGTCTTGTGGGTAGGTTCTTGTGACACCTTATGACTCTGGTCAATGACTGAGCTGTTGTTCTTCCAGGATTTTCATAATGTCGTGCTCAGACACGCCCCGTGAGTGTAGTCACTGCTTGTCTTTTAGTGTTTGCATTCATGTGTGCTGGCGTCATTCGCACACACTTGCTGGTGATTTCCATTCACTAGCACTGCTTCTTTTACTTTCCGTTTCGACCGTCAGCGTCAGCAGCCCAGCCCTCAGAACAGCAAAAGGTTTTTCTTACATTTACTTTTGCTTCTTGCACAGATGCGTGATCCCAGTCGCCATTTTTGTTATGTTTAACTCCATGGACATGACTTGTGTTAAAAGAGAAACCAGCACAGGGACACAGAGATGGAAACTCACAAAGTGTCTTTACTGAACGACAACTAAACCAACCAGAACTGGCTGAGCAATCCCCTAATAGTCTAACTCTGTTGCTATGGCAAGCTAGGCAACTAGGCAAGACACATACACAACAGGGGCCAGGTCCCCAGTGGTGGCCGCGGGGCGTAGAGCTGCTCTGCAATCACTGGCAGGTGTCCATCGGCCCTTGGTGCCCCAATGCGGGAGAGGGCAATACCAGTTCACAACCGTGGAGATCTCCTCACTTATTTGTGAGGTGGGAAAAACCACTGGGGAACTAAACACTGCGGCACAGCTGGGGAGATGCAGTCCCGGAGCAGCATGAAATGTCTGGAGCCAGCTGGGAGCAGGGACACATCTGGGGCAGTGTGGTGGATGAGGGACACCGGGCACTGTACCTGGGGTTCTTCGCAGAGCCCAGGGGAAGGTGAGGGAGGGACAAATCCAGGTGACCCATGTTCTCTCTCCCTCTCTAAAGGCACTGTCTGCAGTGAGAGGTTTGCAATGGAACAGGAAACAGCTGCATGGGCGCCCTAGAGACCTGCACCACTGAGAAAGACACTTGTGGCACCGCTCTAAAAGAAATCACTTTGGGTAGGTGAGATGGACCCAACATGGCTCAGTGAACAGGCTGGGGAGCTGGGACACCTGGGTCCTCTCCAAGTCCCGACTCCAGGGAGGCAGTGAGGTGGATGGGCCCGAGCAGCAGGGAAGGAGCCAGGACGCCTGGTTTCCATGCCATCTGTAACTAGCACCCCAACGGGACCTGCGGCTCAGCCCTGTGATGCCGAACTCCCCAGGGACGAGCCAGCCAGAGCACCAGGGGCCCACTGACGATGAGATCCACAAAAGCTAGGGCACCGAGCAGGCAGTTGCCCAGGCCAGTCAATAGGAAATGAGGAGGATAGGGGTGTGGCCTAACTCTGCCCCTCACCCAATATTTGGCCCTAAGTCCCAGCTGCAAGGATGTGCCCAGCTCTGCTGGGGATCCACAGCCGGGATCCCCTTGCCAGGCATCCTTCCTTGGAAAAGGTGGCCTCGAGACCCAGCGGCTGGGGCGCACAGCTGGGCCATGGGGGATCCAAGTTCAAATCCCCACTCGTCCCGAAGTGGGGCGGGGACTTTGTCCTAATCTCTCCCCTCCTATGATCATGCCTGACCCCCGGCCGCCGGGTGGGTCTTTCTCAATCTCTGCTGTTGAAGCCACTCTGCATTATATGAAACAATTCAACATTCCCTGCAAACTGATTCTCCCACTTTACAGTGAGCATCCGACCCACTGGGATATGGGAAATGTGGGGGCAACTCCCGCCACCTCCTTCCCAGCTGTGCTTTGTTCAGGGCCTGATCTGCTGGGTGTATTATATGATTGTCTCCTGTATCAGGCCTCACAGGTGATATTGGCAGGCGAATCCTGCTGCAGCTAAGGGGTGGCTAGGCGCACAGTGTGGGCATTTCAGTGGCATTTTCCACTGGTGGAAACTTAGGCAACTAAAGGCTTTTATGGGAAGGAGATTCGGGGCCTCCAGAGGTAGGCGGCAGCTGAGTGGGGAGCTGGGAGATAAAAATGCTGGATTTAGGTGCTGAAAGCTCTTTGTCCAGCTCTGTAAGACCTTGTACTCCGCAGGGAGGGAGGATTTTATTTTATTTCTCTCGGTGGTGGAAAGAGGCAGACTGACAATGAGAGGTGCTCATATAAAGTGTTTTATTAGAATGATGACTTAAAAGGAACTTACAAAAAGCCCCACCACCTGGGGGAGCTCCATGGAGGGCGGAGGGAGGGGGCAAAGCTGGACTGGTTCTCTAGGCAGGTGGGGGAAACTAAGCCCCAGAGGCTCATGGGAGAAGGCAGGTGGAAGCTCTGGCCATGGCCCAGACTCTTTTTTCCCTTGGGTTGACCTGGTGTCTGGCAGCCCCTGCACTATCCATTAGGTCCCAATCCCTTCCTGGAGCAAGGTGAAAACCCCAGGTGTCCCTGCTGCCAGTCCTCACGCTCTAACCACTAGCCCCCACTCCTCCCTCAGAGCCAGGAGAGAACCCAGGCATCTGTGTTCCCAGCTCACCCTCCCACCCCCCCACTCTAACCATTAGTCCCTCCTCCCCTCACGGAGCCAGGCAAGAACCCAGGCGTCTGAGCTCCCAGCCCCCACAGTCTAACTACTAGTCCCCACTCCCCTCCCAGAGCCAGGAGAGAACCCAGGCATTCGGGGTCCCAACCCACTCCCCTTATCTAACCATTGGGACCCACTCCCCTCCCAGGGCCAGGCACAAACCCAGGCATCTGGGATTCCAGCCTCTGTGTTCTAACCTGTAGCCCTGCCCTGAGCGGAGTGGGTGTGGGGCAGAGTGAGGGCGGGGCCTTGGGGGCGGAGTTAGGGCCGTGCCTTGTGGAGGGCAGGGTAGCAAAAGCAAAGGTCAGGACTAGCCCCTCTCCTCCCCGCCTCCCCACACATACGATGGACCTGCCCACAAGATCATCCTTAAGGGCTGCGCTACCGAGTCCTTCGGTGGTGAGATAAAAGCAATGCGAGCGTTCCTCACAGACTGCCGGGTAGATCCACGCAAGCTCAAATGCACAGCAGCCTCCAGTGTAGCCAGCACAGCTCCGGGACCAGCTGGGATCCTCCTTCCAGCCCTTGCTGGACTCCTCCTGCTGAAATTTCTCATCTGATTCCCTATCGGGTGCCGTGGCCACGCTGCACTCAATAACCCCTCTGCCGCCTGCATTTGCCCCTCTCTGCAGCCGTTCTCCCCTCCCATGGACTCTGTACTCCTGGCCAGATTCGCTTCCCCTTTATTTTGAGCTATAAAACAAATTGGAGTCCAAATTCTGTGGAAATTTTTAATTGATTTCATAGGGGAAGATTTTAATTCTAGTGGAACCAATTAATCTTCGAGTGACCTCTAGCGGTGAAATTAGGCAGCACAGGCCAGGAGCTACAACGCAGACGGGTTATCTGGGTCCAGTAGCCACAGTTAAGAACCTTCCTTCATAGTCCTCACAGCCTAACGCAGCCTCTCCTGCCCTGACACCACCCTCCTAGAGCATGTGGACCCAAAACACAGCCCATTTTGGAAACTGTTGGTCTAAGCTGCAAGACAGATTGCGTGGCCTAGCTGGGAACAGAACCCTGGTCATGAAAGCCCTGATTCAATACATAAACTTTTGGGGCTAAGCAGACATCAGGGCATTTCTCAGGGTTATGGAGAAGGCCTTGAGTGTCCCCACATGGTTCCTCGAAGATGGGATGGAGAGAAAGGGAAAGCATCAGGGATGAGTGGGGAATCAAATCAAATGCATTAAAGCGGGAGGTGCAAGTGACGTTTCCCACTGTGGGAAATAGTCCAGTGCCAGGTGCAACTGGCCGCTGTTCAGATCATGCCACGAGCCGAGCTGGCTGGGATTTTAAATCTGGACTTTTGTAAGTGGAAAACTGGTGTTTGTTCACACATGGAAAATTTGCCTTTTTTTAAAGTTTTTTTTAATGATGACTCCCCACCAGCGCCACCCCTATTCTGCAGGGCGCGTCATAGTCATCAAAATGGAAGGGACCTTGAGAGGTCGTCACATCCAGCCTCCTGCGCTGAGGCAGGACCAAGAAATCCTAGGCCAACCCTGATGGGGGTTTGTCCAGCCTGTTCTTATAAACCATCAGTGACAGGGATCCCACAACCTGCCTTGGACACCTGTTCCAGAGCTTCACTCCTCTGAGAGTTAGAGATTATTTCCTAATAAGAACATAAAAATGGCCATATTGGGTCATACCAATGGTCCATCTGTCCCAGTATCCTGTCTTCCAACAGTGGCCAGTGCCAGGTGTTTCAGAGGGAATGAACTGGACAGGTAATCATCCAGTGATCCATCCAGTCAGCCATTCCCAGCCTCTGGCAAACAGCAATCCCTGCCCATCTGGCTAATTGCCATTGAGGGACCTATCCTCCTTGAACTTATCTAGTTCTTATCTGTTACAGTCTTG
The DNA here is from genome assembly GCA_007922155.1 of Mesoclemmys tuberculata. NCBI lineage: Eukaryota > Metazoa > Chordata > Testudines > Chelidae > Mesoclemmys > Mesoclemmys tuberculata. The sequence continues at coordinate 482,018 of ML675658.1, read as the reverse complement.
GCCTTCACAACATCCTCTGGCAAGGAGTTCCACAAGTTGACTGTTTGTTGTGTGACGAAATACTTCCTTTGGTTCATTATAAACCTGCTGCCTATTCATTTTATGTGGTGACCCCTAATTGTAGTGTTATGAGTAAATAACACTTCCGTATTCCCTTTTTCCATGCCAGTCATGATTTTACAGACTGCTATCATATCCTCCCTTAGTCGTATCTTTTCAAAGCTGAAAAGTACCAGTGTCTCATATAGAAGTTTTTCCATACCCCTAATCATTTTAGATGCCCTTTTCCAATTCTGATATACCTTTGCTCGGATGGGACGCCCAGATCTGCATGCAGTATTCAAGATGGGGGCGTACTATGGATTTATAAAGATGCAATACGATATTTTCTGTCATATTATCTATCCCTTTCCTGAGATAGCCACAGTGACTCCAAGATTTCTTTTGTGAGTGGTAACAGCTAATTTAGATCCCATTATTTTATATGTAGAGCTGGGATTATGTTTTCCAATGGGCATTACTTTGCATTTATCAACATTGAATTTCATCTGCCATTTTGTTGCCCAGTCACCCAGTTTTGTGAGATCCCTTTGTAACTCTTCACAGTCTGCTTTGGACTTAACTAGCTTATGTAGTTTTGTATCATCTGCAAACTTTGCTGCTTCACTGTTTACCCCTTTTTCCAGATCATTTATGAATATGCTGAACTGCAGTGGTGTCCGTACAGACCCTTGGGGGACACCACTATTACCTCACTCCAGTCTGAAAACTAACCACTTATTTCTACCCTTTGTTTCCTGTCTTTTAACCAGTTACTGAGCCAGGAGAGGACCTTCCCCCTTAGCCCATGGCAGTTTACTTTGCTTAAGAGCCTTTGGTGAGGGATCTTGCCAAACACTTTCTGAAAATCTAAGTACTGTATGCTATATCCACTGGATCCCCCTTGTCCACATGCTTGTTGACCCTGTTAAAGAATTCTAGTAGATTAGTGAAGCGTGATTTCCCTTTACAAAAGCCATGTTGGCTCATCCCCAACCAATCGTGTTTGTCGATGTGAAATGTCCAATCTCAATCTCCCTTGCAGCAGGGTAAACCCATTACGTCTTTCCCTACCTTCAGAGGACACAGAGAACAATTGATCACTGGCCTCTGAAGGCTTCTATCAGGTTCCTCCTCAGTCTTCTCATCTAAAGATGTGAGCTTTGTTTGGGATGGTAAAAATGCATGCATATGGCAGAGGACATAAAAGACACCCAAAGCACCACCATTTGGTCTTCGTTTCCTGCTTCCTTTCTGTGGCCTGGCTTTCTAAGGTGCAAGCTGTGAAGAAGGCCTGATGACCCCCCGATCTGTTTGGGTGATTCCAGAGAGACTTCTGCAAACCAGCCGTTTATTCCCTCATTGCTACAAACCTGATACAGGGACTTTGCAACCACTTGTATGGGGAAGATTCCTCAACCATTTATAACTCTCTTCTTTTCTTTCATGAATACATTTCAAGTTCGTTTACTAAAGGTTGGCCGACAGCCTGATATCTGGGTATGAGCTGAGATTCATATTGACCTGGAGTGAGTGTCTGATCCTCCAGGGTTAATGAGAACCTTCCATATGGTGAAATGAGTTTTCAATAACTCCTCACCAAATTAGATCTGCCCTGTTTGTCTGGAAGGGAGTCAGGGGCTGGAGGCCTAAAAGGGACTGGGTTTAGCTTCTGGCTAACCAGCGTGGTGCTGCAGAAACTCTTTCCTTACTGGCTTGGTGAATCTAATTATAGAGGAAAACGCTAGTTTGTGGGATTTTCGGCCCTGTTTCTTGCAGTCTGCCCTGAGTGTGGCCCACCGCAGACACCCAGTCACACCCGTTTTTCCAGCCAGCAACAGCCACCATCCCTACTGGTTTGAAATGTAAAAATCAACAGAGAATGCGGGTCTGAATTGTTTGTACGTTGCTCCAGTTTCTATTTGAGTGGAAGCACTTGGGGCAGGGACTGTCTCTGTGCTCTGTATCTGTACAGTGCCTAGCGCGGTGGGATCATGGGCTGTACCTGGGGTGCCTGGGTGCTACCGTACTACACCTAATAAATAGCAATCACGATGTACAGCACCTAGAACTGGGGGCCCCAGGCCAAACAATAATAATAAGATATTGGAACTCTCGCCCCACTGGCAGAGGTTGAGTGGCAGGCACGTCCTGAGCACATTTCTTCTGGGGGGAATTGAACCTGCAACCACTGGGTCAATAAGCCTGGGCCCTGAGGTAGAGTGTTCAGTTCAAGAGCAATAACGCAGAACCAGACTCATAAACCTCTGCCCGAGGTGACCGCTGGAGGGGGCTGAAGACGCCTGCTGGCTCATACACACAGAAGGGTCTGCTCTCAGAGACCACCCAGCAAACTGAAAGTAAAAACCAGCAAGCCGGTAACAAGGCCTGCCTTTTTCTCTGGCGCCTGGTGCTGGGGACTGAGGCAGAGACAGGGGCAGACAGTGAATAGAGTAGAAATCAGAACGTCCTGGGGGACGCTTGGCGTGCCAGCGGAGGACCTTGTCTGGAATGAATGCAGGATGCGGGAAAGTGGCACCAATTATAGAAAAGTTGAGGGAGTCCCAGCTTAGCCGGTTTGGTCAGGGGAAATCAGACAAATATTGAGGAAACAGGGTGTTAAACTTAGAAAGGGTGGGTAAAAGGTGGGTCGGAAGACCCAAAACAAGATGCATGGCTGGCACACAGAAGGATCTGATGAACGGCGCAACTGCTATAAGAGGGGCTGCAATGGAGCTGGGGCGCCGGAGATGTGCCCCTAAGCCGAGGAAAGGAAGGTGTTGTAGTGCCCCAGAGCGTCCGTGCGTCTGAGCATGACACAGGCTCCCTGGAACGACCCCTTCTTCTTGCGAGGCCCCGGGCTCCCACAGGAGGGCCCCACAGCTCTGTACTTCAAGACTAGCTCCCAGCCTAGCACGTCTGTTTTGTACCATGGCAAAGAGTTTGTACCCCTGTTGGAGTCTGACCTGATGTTCTCCTGGGCTGTGTAGTGCCTGGCCTGCGTTGCTTGTGTAACCCCCTTCCTTTCCAGGGTTACGTGGAGCAGGCAACGCTCACCGGTGTGCAAGGGCGCCTACGGTTGCTGACAACCAAGGAGACCCTGCGTATCCCAGGGATGATGTGGGATAGGTGGGAATCCTCTGTCCACCCCTCTGCTGCACTCCCTTTACTCGTAAAGGAATTTAAGACTGGCCGTGCCTCCACCTGGCTGGCCCCTGCACACGCTCAATAGCGGGCCTTGGGAGCTTCCAGGACTAGACCTAGTCAAATAATTACAATAACCTGAGACGCAGGTCTACCTCCACCCTTGCAATTATGCAAACTAACCATCCAACATACTTACACTGGAGGTGACACACCTTTACTGAACAAAGGCAGGAAATATGGCCCAGCAGACTGAAGTGAAACATCCCTACCATTTTAAATCCACGGGGGCAGGTGACTAGATCAATTAATGAATATAGTGTACGGTGTTAAATGAAACTTGTCCTACTGGCATCTACACTGCCACTATGGCCCCACCTCCGGCGCGTACGCTCCCCTGGAGTGCAGAGCCCTGACCCCTTGCTGGCGTGGGCGCGTTGAAGACCTGAAGACGGAGACAGCGCTCTGTCCGTTCAGCGCACCAGCTCAGCCCAGGGATCAAGCGGGAGATTTGGAGTTGGCCCAGCCAAATGTCTGCAGTCCTGGCCCTGTGTGAAGGGACTCTCTCTCTGCCTCTTCTCAGGCCCACTCCCAGTCTCTCTGCTGCGCCCCTTCCTTTACCAGCCCTGCCCCAAACAAAGGGGGGGGGTTTCTCACACCACCTTCACTGCAGGCCGGCTTCAGCCAGACCTAGGCTCAGTCCCTGCCCTGGCTTAACAAGGCCACCAACCTCCGAAGCTCCCAGCTCGATCAAAACTCCAGCAGGTTCCCGGCAGCAGCTCTGGGACCCCGGCAGCAGGGAGCCAGCAGCTTCCAGCCTCGGCCGCACTCCGCCCCAGCACCAACATGGAGTCCCCCACACGCTTTTCTCTGACTCCCTGGAAGGGGAAGAGTCTCTCCTTTTTCGCCAAGGCAGCATGGGAGTTGTAGCCTCCCAGGATCTTCCCAGCTGCAAAACTCCCAATTAAGCCCCAAGGCCCCTGAAGTACAGGGTGCCTACACTTGATTTCCCCACTGGGGTCTTTCTAAGCATAATCACAGGGTATAGTCGGCTTCCATATGAGGAGAATCTTAAAAAGATTAGGGCCATTCAGGTTGGCAAAGAGACGAGTAAGGGGGGATGTGACGGAGGGCTAAAAATTCATGCACCGGAGTGGACAAAGTGACTATAGAATTGCTATTTCCCCTGTCCCATAGTACAGACACCAGGGGTCAACCAATGAAATTAAAAGGCAGCAGGTTTAATACAAACAAGAGGCCGTACTTGTTCCTGCATTGCACAATTTACCTGTGGAACTCATTGCCAGGGGATGTGGTGATGGGCAAAAATATAAGGGGTGTTCAAAAGAGTCCTAGATAAGTTCCTGGAAGGTAGGGAAATCAATGGCTATTAGCCAAGATGGTCAGAGAAACAACCCTATATTCTGAAAAACAACGAGAGTCCTGTAGCACCTTAAAGACTAACAAATTTCTGCAGGCATAAGCTTTTGTGGGCTGCAACCCACTTCGTCAGACTAACACGGCTACCCCTCTGGAACTTTTCCCTATATTCTGGGTTTCCCTAAGCCTCTGACTGCCAGAAGTTGGAAGGGGAAGTTATGGGTGGGTCTGCCCTAAATTTCCATGTTCTCTGCACTGCCTCTGAAGCTGTGGTACAGGCCACTGTTGGAGACAGGACACTGGGCTAGCTGCACCATTTCCACTGAGGCTGCTCCTCCGTTCTTATCTGGCTTCTTGACGGCACCACCCACGAGAATTAAAATTTTCCCCTTTGGAATAAGTAAATAACAAACCCAGGGAATCTGGTCTCCAGTTTGATTTATTCAGTGCAGTGCTATAAAGGGGAGGGGAAGCCATCTGGGAGCTGAGAACCCTTCATGGAGGGGGAGCGGACGAGGCAGGCTGCAGGAGTGTATTTGAGGGCGATGTCGCCGTTGCATGGGGTGGGGAATCAGGAGAAAAGCTTCAGTAGGAGGAGCCCAGTGAGGGCCGGTAGGAGGAGTCCGACTGCTTCTGGAGCCACGCCCCCTGCACCGGAGGCCGCTCTGCATTCGGCCATGGTTAGATTTACACTGAGCCCTGCGAAGGCTCTCGAACCTGCTTTTAATTGGGTGCAGATGGACTCGGAAGCGCAGCCCTTCATGACGACCTGTGTTGTCTTTCCACCTGTGTGTTTGGGGGGGAAGCAGGCGATTGTCAGGGAGCAGCTCCACTCCCTGAGCTGGAGTTGGACACAACAGCTGCCCCTTCTTCAGGGCCCCGCAAGGTACCACACAGCCTCCATCCCCCCATCTGCTCTGCTCCCCACAGCCTGTCTAGGCCTGGATGGTCTATTTTGCTCTGATGCAGACTTACTCACAGCCCCAGCCTAGAGGCCACCGATGACACCAGGTTTGGATCAGGCCGGTATTAGCTCTGCCCCTCATCTAGCAAAGAAGCAGCTCGGTGCTAGTGGCAGCGGTGGGATCTCTATGAAGGGTGGCTTTGTAGGGAATTAGAGCATCATGATGGGTCTCAAAAAAACTAGGTTCAGTTCCCTGCCCTGCCACAGCCTTCCTGTATGACCTAAGGCAAGTCACGGCACAGCCCTGTGCCTCAGTTTCCCCATCTTGAAAATGGAGAGAACCATTCTTCTTTTGCCTGTTAAGGTTGCAGGCTATTTGGGGGCAGGCAATATATCTCCTTTAGCATCTGGCAGAAGAGGGGACCCCAATTTTGGTTCATGGTCTATGAAACCCCTGGCTTGACAGGGGCTCTCAACGCTAAGACAAGAAGAGCTCACAGACTAAACTACACACTGACAATAGGTGGGAGGAGAACCAGACGCACAGTGAAGGAAAGACACTGGGTGAAGGTCACACCTGAGACTAGGACCCAGATGCCCTGACTTGCAGCCCATATTTTTACCTAGCGTCCCCCACGCAGCGTCTCACTCCTGTCCTATGGGGGGGTGGGGGGATGACCAGACAAATGGCCCCAGAATACAGGAAGGGAAGTTACCAGTTGTTAGGGTCTCGGTGATGGCAATACATTGGGTCTTGGCGCCAGTACAATCTAAGGTCTCCTCGCGGCACTGCTCAGAGGACAGACCGTAGCAGGCAGGGCAGCGCCGGCCATTGGGTTCGGTGTCGGCTGGGGGCACTGGGAAGAAACAGAGCACATGTGGTCAGCTCGGGGGATGAGCCCGGGAGGTGTTGGGGCCGGGACAGCAGCTGGCGGTTGCCTGGCTCAGCCCTGGTGGGGGCAGCTGGGTTCACACCTGGGGAAAGCCTAGACCCCGCCCACTAAACTCCCCCCACCCAGGGGCTGGGTGTGATTCCATGGGCGTCCCTGCAGGGCGGGAGGACCGGTCTCTGGACATTAGTGGGGGCGGTGCCAGGCCGCCGGAGGTGCGGGGCTGGGGGAGGAGAGGCGGGATGGGAGAGGTACCTGTAACCGTGGTTGTTCTGCAGGCCTCTCCCACGCAGCAGGCGATGTCTGTCCGTGTTGTCAGTCCCTTCCCAAAATCCATAGAGAAGGGGCCGGTTTTACATTTGTGGGATGGCACACAGCCCTTGACAATGCTCTGAGTCTTCGTTCCCACTGTATAGGAGGAGACTGAGATATAGTCCCCTTCCACTCCCACCCTGTTGACGCCATCTTCACAACAACACCCTGTGTCATTATCTTTCCTCTACCCATGGGGAAACTGAGGCACGGAAAGGGTAAGTGACTCTCCCGGGCTCCCAGAGGGCTATAAAAGCGATTTCGTCACCTAAATCCAGCATTTGTATCCTCCAGCTCCCCACTCAGCTGCTGCCTACCTCTGGAGGCCCCGAATCCCCGGCCCATAAAGTCCTTTAGTTGCTGAAGTTGCCACCAGTTCCAGCGCCGAGCATCCAGCCCACCCCTTAGCCAGGTGGGAGTCACAAATTCGGTTTTCTCCTGCCCATAGCACCTGCAGGGCCTGATCCAGGAGAAGACTTTGGAGCATGTCCAAGAGCTTGGGCCCTTCACGAAGCACAGCTGGGGGAGGAAAGGAGGGTGCGGTTGCCCCCGTATACCCAAGAGCTCAGTGGCTCCGACACCCGCTGGACATTGGAGAAGCAGGATGTTTAACTATTTCATACAGCGTGTAGCAGCTTCAATAGGAGAGACTGAGATAGACCCACCGGCAGCCGGGGGTGAGGCACGACCATAGAAGGGGAGAGGTCCAGGCTGAAGTCCCCTCCCCAGAGCTGGAATCAGAACCCAGGAGTCCCAGCTCCCCGTCCTGTTCGCCGGCCCATGCTGGTCAGGGTCCCTCTCACCTACCCAATGTGGCTTCTGTCAGAGCGATGCCACAAGAGTCTTCCCCGGGGGCACAGGTCCGCGTGCTGCCTGCACAGTAGTTTCCTAGGCCGTTGCAAAGCTCACACTGCAGACAGGACCCTGGAGAAGGAGAGTGAACATGCTGGGTCTAGATTTGTCCCGCCCTTGCCCTTCCCCTGAATTTAACTGACCCCAGCTGGATCGTGCAGCATTGCCTTTGAGATTGTCCTGAGCTCTTGTTCCTGAAATTCAAATCTGGATCCTTTCAGGCAAACTTGTGAGGAAAACCCCTCTCAGAAGTGTCCTTGGCTTCTGACCAGCTCTGAAATGCACCCAGTCAGGGCACATTTCTTGTGATTTAAGGCATAAACATTTTCTCCTATTTTCAGACCTGTTTCACTCGCTGCCAAGGGAGCTTTTGACTCCTAATCTTCTCCTCATTGGTAGCTTTCACTCAGACACTCCCCACTGTCTCCTGTTATCTTGTTGCTGCATTTTGGCTACATTAAGAAAGAGTTTCCGCGCCAGGCTGCTGTGAGATTTGTTACATTGGAGAAGTTAGGAAATCAGCTCCCATAGGAACAGAGCCCAACTCACCCACTCCCAGGAGGGCAGCGAGGATGCAGACAGCAAGAGAAACCTTCATGGTGATGGAGAAGCAGTGGGTCTCTGACGCAGCCAAGTCTCCAGAAAGGGGATTTATCGCAGACAGGCTGAAATGAAATCACAAGAGGGATTGCACACGCATGATCTGGTCGACAGGGGGGCGGAACCTCTGCTCGGTTTGCCAGAGTGCTGGAGCAGCCGCACCTATGACACATTCGTGGCTGGGATGTTCGTCATCCCCCCCTGAGAGCAGTTAGAGACAAACCTGAAATTTGTAGCCTATAGGACTAGCCTGCCTGCTTGCGCATATATATATTTTTTCTATCTTTCCTTATAGATTCAACTATTGTTGTTTTATTATAATAGAGTCACAGATTCATACTAAAGTATTATAGCTGTAACACAAGGTGCCTTACAGGCCACATCCTGTATGAAAGCTAAGGCCGTTAGCATATATATGGTCGGGACCTTTGGCCAGATAAGTAATGATGAGTTAAAGAATAAGACATATGTGGTTATAAGCTTTACCCTAGATAAGTCAGGAACGTTTTTCTGTTCCACTAGAGCATCTGTTTATGAGTAGCAATTAATCTTGCAAGAAAAGTTGCACTGTTTAAAGTGATGCGTGCGTTTAAGGGGCTGTGGCGTGTACGAAGACTACTGATGTGAAGGCACTAGAGTGGAAGTAATTGCAGCGGCACCGAGGCCCGGTGACCCTTACTTTGAGGTGGCAGGGGAGTTGATTTTGCCTTGTTTAAGCCCCGAGAAAGGCCACAGTATTCTCAGTCCCTACAACTTTCCCGGGCTGTGCCCAGATCAGTCTATCACCAGCTTACTCCAGCTGTTTGGTAGGTCCCAACTGGGTAAAGATCTCTCGATCAGCTAAGAGCACATTAGCCAGAGAGGGAAGAGAAGGCAACTCGACCACACCCTTCAGTTGTTTCTGGGACTTGTTTGAAGTAACAGAAAGAAATTGTTGAGACCGGTCGGGGTGTTATTTTCTCCTTTTATTATCTCTTCTTTTGTTATCAAAGGGACGCCTTCAGATTGAGAGTTAGAGGTTTTAAAGTTTAGATATAGTGGTTAATTATAGTGTTGGAAAGTAAGCTAGTGAATAGAGTTTTATAGAGTTTAAGTTCTTCATTTTAGATGTTAAGTAAGCTCATTTAATGTTAAGATGAGTGAGATAAGAACTATAGAGTTTGTGGGAGTTGCCCACAGTATGGTTTTGGGATAATTATGTCAGAAAATATATTAAGGAACACATAGGAGGTTTAGGACAACTAAGAGACAGTGACGTGATCTCTAAACATAGTAGTCCATGCAGTTTTGTGAGTCAGGTTTTTGGTCAGGAGGTAGAACAAAAGAAAAGAAAGGCTAAAAAGGGGAAAGGATTTGTTGTAGAATGTTTGTTGACAGCTTGCAGCGCACTTGGGTGGAAATTGAATAAGAAAACAGTTACTTAGAAAAGCCCAGCAAACTTTGGAAGAGAAAGAGAAAACTAACTGGAAGTTAACAATTCGATTAAGTGACGTTTCAGAGGACTGATTAGCCATTTATAAAAAAGGACAGAAGTTGGGGAAAATGTGAGAGCGTGGTGGGTTGTTAGACCGAACCAGTGAGTTGGAAGGTTTACTAGATGATTCTGAATCAGCATGGTGTGTTGTCACCTCAAAATAATGAGTTGGAAAAGCTTTGTGAGACATTAGAGAGAGAGAAGATGAATCAGCGCACAGAATAGCCTAAGTGTAACAGAGATACAAATATTTGGCTGAGAGCTCCTTGAGAGATAGAGCAAGCGAAGAGGTGCAGACTGTGGCAAAAGTAGTGAAAGAGTTAGAGGACATCGGCGCATCAGTTCCTGTCCCTGGTATTGTAGAACCAGTGGAGGAAAATAACCTTGCAGGACCAATGACTAGAAGGAGGGCGAAAGAGGTAGTTCAATTTGACACAGTGCCTTTAGAAGCAGAGGCAGAGATTGCGTCTCGGGAGTTTCAAGAGGAGTCAGAAGAGGACGTCAGTGGGGAAACAAGTGGCCTGTCAGAAGAAAAGGGAAATCTTAGAGTGGTACAGCAGCAGGAGGAGTCAGACGGCATCTCGGAGGAAGTGACTGGTGAGGCACAGGGTAAGACAAGCAGAACAAAAGGGGAGGAGATGTCTTCTCTTCCGTTAGCATCCGCCCTGTCAGGATGCACCTCTGGAGTCTGTCATAGTGCAGGGATTGGAGATGCGGATTCACAAGTGACACAAGCAGCTAGTGCCTGTGATCCAGGGATCTCTAGATCACAACAGAGAACAATACACCAGCCCAGGGATGCTGTCCCTGCGCCCCCCCCTAATGTTACATTGGCACCATAGAGCTCAAGAGAGCGAGCCCCTTCGGGTGGTCACTTGGTGCCATTTGAACAAGCATTACGAGCACTACCTAGATCCCTTGAATCTAGACAGACAGCTGCAGCAGCACAGGAGCCAGCAAACAGGACTGCTAACAGGGGAGTTTCAGTGGGAGTTTCCAGGGGGAGATTCCTGAGGAGGGAAGGGGCAGAGGCCTGCCAGCAGCCCAGGCC
>ML675658.1:453644-466372 GCA_007922155.1 Mesoclemmys tuberculata | reverse complement strand
GGTCCCTTCTGACCTATGAGTCTATGAGTCTATGAGTCTATGAATTTCGTGGCCCGAGATCACCCCCTTGCATATGCCGGTATCTCCCGGTGTAGCTGTAGAGCACCCAACTACACCTCTCCAGGAACTAGGGAATGTCCTGCGCCACGTGAGTCTCTACAATAAGACTGTATTATCCATTATCCATTGGATTATTCATTTTCTTTGAATCAGTCATTTGGGTATCATTTTATGTTATCTTAATAAAAGCGTATAAAATTATACAAATTTGGCTATCGGTGTGAATCTTCCTGTCGTGCACCCCAGGGTCTCTATAAAACTCGTCTGGAGCCTGATTTCGGGACAAGAACCTCATTATCTTCTGATCAGATCAACTGGTGAGCCTATAACCCCACTGGAATCACTAAACACCCCAAATCAGGCTACAAATGCTCCTGCCGGAAGGCTGCAGCGTCAGAAGACTTTGTTTCTGGGAACCCAGAACGATCACAAACAGGGGCCAAAAGAAGAGGGAGGCAAAGCAGGCCGCTCCCAATGGGCAGCAAGAGACAGCGCAGTCACCTTGTTCTGGGCTGGGTCTTTGCAGACTGCTGCTAGTCCCATGGTTCCCTGCGGAGCCCCCAAGACTGCTGGAGGCACCAGGAAACCCCACTCCCCTGGCCCTCCCACTCTTAAAGTGACAGCTTGCCACTGCACACAGTCCTTGATACACAGCGTCAAGTTCCTTGGGAAGCAGCTCTCAGCCACGTACTACTTTTAACATCGGAGGGATCCCGGGGCCCAGGCCAGGCGAAACCCGTATCCCTCCTCCAGAGCCAAATTCCTTCTGTGCCTCTCTCCCCAGAGATCATGGCCTGGGGCCTCTGAACCATGCACCCGGGCATGAGGAGGAAATATATATACCCCTCCCCCAGTGAGGTGAAGTTTTGCTCCCCACACCACACAGCAGAGGTACGTCCCGTCCCCCCCAGCTCGGGGTCATTCACATTGCTACAGACCATCAGGCTATTGTAGGCTGGGGGGAGAAATTCCCCCTCTGCTCTCTGTGACACATTGTGTCTCAAAGCAGCATCTTGTAACCCCCATATTCCTCATGCATATGCGGTTGTGATATTCCATTCAGAGCAGGCCATCCGAGATGCCTCAGGAAAGGTCAAGATCTGCTGAAACCCATGGCTATGTCCAGATATGTGCATCATTCATGTGCATCAGGTTAGGAGATTTTGCTGTACCGGCGCTACTGAAATAGGTTTTAATTGTGCAAATCTCGAATGCTAGCTCTCCAGTGTCAGCAACAGCAACCATTAATCATCAGGGATTTGTAATCAAGGGATTTACATTTCAATGACAGTTGCACAAGCACCACACAGGGGATTGCTCAGTTCTGTGATGCAGCAAAGCTCACCAGGACGTGGCTGGGCTAGTGTCTTCCAGGGACATGGGCTAAGGATCTAAAACTAGGGGGCTGTGGCATCATGCTTTGGCCTTTCTCCTCCCTCACCAATGCTGTAAGCAACACGGATGCTGGGAAGACAAGGACTTGAACTGAGGAGCCTTGCGGAAGAAACCAGTGTATTAAGAACTGTAACATCCAGTGGGTGAGAAAATTGCTTGATCTAAATACTGCCCAGTGTAATGAGCCCGAAGATTTAGATTGTGCATTTATCTTTTATTTTCTCTGGCACCTCTCTCTGTCCACTTATAATTGGTTAAAATCCATCTTCCCGTAGTTAAGAAATCCCTTTTCTATTTCACTTAAAACAGCGTGGTTTGGTTGAAGGGCTTGGGAAAATCTCAGCTCAGTTTGCAAAGGCTGGTGTGTGTCCTCTCCACATCGAGGGAGGGGTGGACTGGGTAATAAACATACACTAGTCGGGCTTCTGACTTGGGCAAGAAGGTGCAGTTCTGGGGTGCAAGGCAGGGAGGGAACGTCGTTTAGCCGGCGGTGGGGCTCCACTCTCTCTTGTGCTAGGTGATCACAGCACCTGGAGGGGCACTGCCGTTGTCACTAGCAAAGCACTGTGAGAGACAACCCAGGCTGGAGAGTGAAGGGGGCGCAGCAGTACCCCAGTGCCAGGTTGTACCCAGGACCCTGTCACACCATCTCCCTGCCACCACTGTGCTTGGGCACTACCTACCCTTGCGGGGTGTCACAGCCTTACTAGTGCTCTACTGCTGCCTCAGTTTCCCCACATTTGGCTGGGGGTTCAGCCACCGTCATGCTTCGTTCTGCCCTGTGCTCCCTGCTCAGGGGAGGGGACAAAGCTCATTTCTCTGGTTCCCACAGGAGTCCAGGAGTTTACACGCGAATCAGAGCGCCACCTCTCCAGTGCAGCAGCGGGCGGCTCTCTCCCCCCTCATCCCAGCAGTCTCAGGTAGCTGTTTGCACACGCTAGGAAGAGACCTGGAGCTCACTGGTGTTTCCCCTTTGATGCAACCCCTGGCACCCATTAGCTGCCTCCTTTGCATGTTGGCTCTCGCCATCATTAACATTCATATGCTGGAGGAGTGGGGCTGGCAGCCAAAACTCCTGGGCTCTGACCCTGACTCCCGAAGGGGAAGGGAGTCTAGTGGTTAGAGCACCAACAAACCAGAGAGGTATCACTTACCAAACACTCTCTAATTCGGAGGCAGAGTAGGAGAGTGGAACTCACAACAGGGACTCACCAGTGCATGCAGGCTCCACTCTCCGCCGTGAAATCTCCCTACAGGGTGGAATTCGGTGGCAGAGTAGGAGACTCTGACGACCTTTTCCTTTCTGAGACAAGATCTCGTGGTAGCATGCGCTGCCGCGAGATCTCGCACACTTTAACTGAGCTTGGCTCAGAAAAAACTGCCGGCCCGGATAACACAAGGCGGTGGGCTGGATTCGGCCCGCGGGCCAGATAACACAAGCCAATGGACCGGATTCGGCCCGCGGGCCTTGTGTTTGACACCTGTGCTCTAGAGCAATGTTTGCCTGGGATGAAGCAGGTGGCTAATTCTGCGAAGCAGAAAAGCTGTGCCTGTCTCTCCCTTTCCTGCTACACGGGGCTCTCGCTGTCTCTCTTTCTTGTTTTATAGACAGGCTCAGGAATGTTTGTGGTGTGATGTAATATAGGAAATTAAACGGCTTTTCATGCTTCTTCTGGTAGTCGATGAGTACCTATTCCCCTCACTGGCCCTGCCCAGCCTTCGAGCATCTGAGCACACAGACAAATTCTCCTGCCTTTGCTGTTGGGAAATCGAATTGGAGGAATGAGGGAAACCAACTCCCCTTGGCAGGTTTGGGGTGGGTGGCCATGGGAGGTATTGGTTCACACAAGGAAGGGGGCGGCGGGACTCCTGGGTTCTATTCCTGGCTTGCTGGAGCCATGTAGATTAAGGGCAGGTGTCTGCTGTCCTAGGGAGAAGCGGGATGCAGTGGTTAGAGAAGTGGGGGTGGGAGTCCGGACGCCTGGGTTCTGTAGAGTAGAAAGCAGGGCATAGTACAGCAGGGTTGGGTGGGCCTTGGAAATCTGAGTTCCATAAAGACATGGGGTGTAGTGAGTTAATGCAGGAGGAAGGGGGGCTGCGGGACAGGACTCCTGGGTCCAGAGAGAAGTGAGTTGGGTCTAGTATTTAAAACTGATTGGCAGGACTCCTGGGTTCTCTCCTGGCTCTGGCAGAGGCGTGGGTGTGGCGAGTTAGAACCTGGAGGCTGGGCCCCAGGACTCCTGGGTTCTATTCCCAGCTCTGTGGGGGGAGCAGGCTCTATCGGGTTGGAGCAAGGCATAGAGCCTGGACTCCAGGCTTCTCTTCCCTGCTCTACCAAGTCCTGTGTCCTTAGGAAAGCCGTAAGACCTCTCTCTCTCTCTCTCTCTCTCTCTCTCTCTCTCTCTCTCTCTCTCCCCTTTTCGTTGCATACATTATAACAATGTCACATGCACCTCCACCAGGTCGCTTAATACCCTTTGCAAAGCTCCTGGGACATTGAGGTGCTGGCCATGGGGGCTAAAGCTCCAAGGTGGTTTTGGCCCTTTCCCACCTTCATTCCATTGACTTGCACATTAAGCCCCGTTTAAACGCAGAGCGGAACCAAGGGACCAGGGCATGAAAAAGAACCAGAACCCTGTAATGTAGCTGCAGTTCTGCCTTCATCTTTCTAATGACAACAGCTCCTGTTTCAAGACAGTCTTAAATTGTGTGTAACTTCTGCATCTATTCCTTCTATTAGTCAGCCCCAGCTCCCTCACACTGTGTCATAAGTGTTATTCGAGAGTAAAGGAAAACCAGAGGAAATGTCAGATTTCATCCAAAAACAACCTGAAACCCTCAAAAATCATAAATCTTTTGGAGGGAAATTGCAGGCCAAAAAACACAGCCAAAAATGATGATTGTTCAGCTGAAAATACAAAATAATGGGGGCTGAAAAGTACTAAAAACTTGCTAACTTTGGGGCTACCAGCGAGACAATTATTGGCCAAAAGGGGAATAATTTTCAACCTAAATCCAAAAATGTTTTGAGTCCAAACTATCAAAACACAAACAATTGTCGAGCAAAACACAGCTGAAAAAGGCAATGTTTTTGACTGAAATCTGAACACTTTTTGGCCAGAAACCATCAAAACCAAAAATTCGTTAAGCCAAAAAAAGTCAAAAACTGAAAAAACGATTGAGTTCACAAGTGAACCATTTTCAACCAAAATGTTCTGGAAACTGAACAACTGTCAGATGAAAATCAAACTACTTTGGCCAAAAATCAACCGAAACTGCCAAAAACTTTGGACTGAAACCTGGATGATTTTTAGTCTTAAACTTCAGAAAACAGGATGATTTTCAGCCAAGATATGAAGAGAATGTGGCCCAAGACTGCTGAAAACTGGGGGAAAAAATAGTATGGGGGTGCTTTTTATTTCTTTGTTTGTTTGTTTTTTGTTTTTTTTTACAAAAAATGGAAAACTTTGGAGGAATGCAGGCCCTTGCTGTGAAAATGTTTGAGTCAAAAATCTGATTTGCCATTAATTAAAAAATAGTGATGGGAAATTTGCTCACAAATCATGGAAGAATCAGGAGGCTGTTGGCTCCACACTGAAATGTGTTTGTGGGGCGGCAAGGTTTGCTCAACCCTCTCCCAATACCAAAAGATGGGCGAGGGATGAAGAGGAGTTAGGATCTTGCGACTGACAGTCCCCAGGGCCAGTGGGGAGAGACCAGCACTCTAGATGAGCCGAATTGCCAGACCTGCCTTGTGTAAAGCAAACACAGAACTACAGGTGTATTTATATATATATGTAAAAAATCTATCACATCAAAAAATTCTGCTGCACATACTTTTTCCCCTGGGCAGAGGATGAGAGAAGAAACAACATGTCACAGATGGCTGCTCATGTTACACTGGAGGAAGACACTCTCACCACCGTGATGGTTGTGATATAAAAACCTATGTAGATGGGAATAACCAGCCTTTTACACAAATTGAAAAATAAAAAACCCATGCCCACAAAATTTGCTAAATGCATTTTAACCCTATTATAGGCTCAGTATTTCTAAATTGTGAAGAAAGAGTTAGATTACTGAATTTATAGATTTTTTTTTCTACTATTAAAAAAAATAAAATTTGAAAAGACCAGTCCTAGCTTTCTAACTGTTTGAAGGGCAATGATCACAGCAGCATCTGACCCTTCCACCAAAACCTATCTGTTTTCTTGACTTTTTATCTTCCAAAAAAATGTTTCTCAAACCTGATCTCTTTTCCTGACCTTTTTAGATGGTTCCTAAAACTGCAGTCGCTTTCTACTAAATGCATTGTTTCTAATCAAAGGTCTAATGCAATAAAAATGACATGAAAAGAACTTTTAAACCATTAATTATCCTAAACTTTTCCGTAATAAAATGCAAGTACAGAATGCAAAGATCGGAGGAGTGAGGAATACCGAAAGATGCACAAACACATCCAAAAAGCATGTGAAGTGGCAAATGAAAAATGGCTGGAACAAAGAAGCTTTGAAATTGAAGAAGACGAAGTGAGACACACACAGAGAGATCCATGATCCCTTTGAAAGAACCATGAGGAAAATAAAGAAGTCAAGAAAAGGAATAAACTGTATCAAGACTAAGGAAGTCAAGGTTTGGTTACAAAGCCAACAGCATCCTGAAAGGATGGATGGAGTACGTGAAGGAATGTTTGATGATCCTGAAAAATTGGAAGATACAGACATTGAAATAGAGAAGAAAAAGCACCCCTATTACAACGTGGGAACAAGAAAGAGCGCTAGCAATTACAAAGGGAGGTAAAGCACCTGGGGAGGAGTGTATAGTGGTTGAAATGCTTCAATCCATGAAGCCCAATTCAAAAACTTACCTGCTAAAACTTTTCAATCACCAAGGGAACTTCTGGTGGACTTCTGAATTCCTTTACCGACTGTTGGTAATGCTAAAGACTGTGAAGTATGGAAGTCTGAGCCCAATAAGCCGTACGCTCAGAACTCTGTGCAAAGCTGTTGACACATGCATCATCAACATCTTGAGACATGAATTGGCAGAAGTCAGTTGGGTTTCACCCAGGAGTGAAGGAGGCCATTTTTGCCCTGAGGGTCTTAGGTTAGCGTGGGAACGAAGTACTCTGTAGGTACGGGAAGGGATTTGATAAGCTCCAACACAAGATAATACACGTTCTTGCAGAAGGTAGTGCTGACTTCCAAGAGCTGTAATTAGTACAAAGCCTGTTCTGAGGACTGAAAGGAGCAGTCTGAACTGAGTGAGCTGAGTATTGCTGCACCAAGAGAGGTGAAGGCCATGGCTGCATTGTATCTTGGCAACTTTTAACCCAGACATAGAAGTGACAACGAGGGAAAATTTAGAAGACACCAACCAGGGCACGCGGGTCAATGGCGCAGACATCACAACCTGAGATGCACCGAGGAACCAGTGTGCATCACTTTGAAGAACGTAGTTCTGGGAGCAATGGCAGGCTGAAACGTGGAATGATGATTAACTCTAGGAAGACAAAAGGTACGGAAATAGTAAACGCCGTAATGCACAAGATAGGCAGCACCCCTATGTTGACAGTTAAGTGATGAAACAAAGGAATAATGTCCCCTATTTAGAGAGCTCCATCTCCCCAATCCACCCCTGGGACAACCTGTTTGGTTATTTCTAACAATAACATCAGACCAAAGATCTGGAGGATGGGGTGATGCACTCTCAGCAAGTTTGCAGATGACACTAAGCTGCGGGGAGTGGTGGATACGCTGGAGGGCAGGGATAGGATACAGAGTGTCTTAGACAAATGGGAGGATTGGGTCAGAAGAAATCTGATGAGGTTCAACAAGGACAAGTGCAGAGTCCTGCACTTAGGACGGAAGAATCCCATGCACAGCTACAGACTGGGAACCGACGAGCGAGGCAGCAGTTGTGCAGAAAAGGATCTGGGGGTCACAGTGGATAAGAAGCTGGATAGGAGTGAGCAGTGTGCCCTGGTTGCTAAGAACCCTAATGGCATATTGGGCTGCATTAGTAGGAGCATTGCCAGCAGATCACGGGAAGTGATTATTCCCCTCTATTCGGCATTGGTGAGGCCACATTTGGAGTATTGTGTCGAGTTTTGGGCCCCCCACTACAAAAAGGATGTGGACAAGTTGGAGAGAGTCCAGAGGAGGGCAACAAAAATGATTAGGGGGCTGGAGCACAAGACTTATGAGGAGAGGCTGAGGAAACTGGGCTTGTTTAGTCTGCAGAAGAGAAGAATGAGGGGGGATTTGATAGCAGCCTTTAACTACCTGAAAGGGGGTTCCAGGGAGGATGGAGCTAGGCTGTTTTCGGTGGTGACATATGACAGAACAAGGAGCAACAGTCTCAAGTTGCAGTTGGGGAGGTCTAGGTTGGACATTAGGAAAAAGGTTTTCCCTAGGAGGGTGGTGAAGCACTGCAACGGGTTACCTGGAGAGGTGGTGGCATCTCTAACCTTAAAGGTTTTTAAGACTGGGCTCAACAAAGTCCTGGCTGGGATGATTTAGCTGGGATTTGTCGTGCTTTGAGCAGGGCGTTGGACTAGATACCTCCTGAGGTCCCTTCCAGCCCTCATCTTCTCTGATTCTATGAAGACATGAGGAAGAAATGAGAGGGAGACCGCTCACACACAATGCATTCAGCAAATTCCCATGGTTTCTGTGTCATGCACAATGAAAAGGACACATCTGCACTAGACGGCCGAAGCGCTACACCTGGTCAGCCCTGCTGGTAGAAAGGATGCTGGGAACTGACTCCGAGTCTTTGAGTTTTGGCGTTACAGAAGAATAATAAAACTTCGCTGCATCACCAAACCTAAAAACGATGGGTGGGCAAGAGGGTGAATCTTCAAAGAGCTCCGTCAGCAGAGACGCTCACTGATCACAGGGTAACTTGACTCAAGGGCTCATACGATCCGGCAGGACGACCAGTAAACGAGGCAGCGTTCCTGGAGAGCCGGTGATGTCGGACACGGCACCAGATGGGCAGGGATCCAGAGCAGAGCGGGAGTTCTTCACTTCTGTTGCATTGATTTCCGAGGGGCTCTGTGTGATCTGCCCCCACCACAAACCTCTTCCTTGGACACCACCCAACAAAAAAACCCCTCCCCACCGTGGCCAAACACTCGGGGGGGGGGGGGGCAGCAGCCCATTCGGCTCAGACGGGAGCCTTGTGAGTCACAAGGGGCATGAGGGGATGTTCCAGGCCCGGTGTTGCGGGCACCGCAGAATGGCATCCCCCGCAGCACGTCTGGTGCCGGCTGACAGGAGTGGGGCACTCTGCAAAACGGCCCCCGGCACAAATCAAATCAAGGGCAGAGAAAAGCGGGAACCTGTCGGCCGCCGGTGGGTGTTAGGAGCCACCAGGCTGCCTCCAGGCGAGCCCAGAGCGGGTTGTGTGAAGCGACGTTTGCTCCATTCACCTGCGCACAAGCCGCCCCACCCCCAGCAGAGCTCGGTGGCGCCTCAACCCACAAATCCCGGGGCAGGTTCACACCCCTCTGGTCTCAGCGATTCACTCCGCCTCCGGCTGGGAGCAGAGCCCCCCTTCGCCCTACTCTGCCTCCGGCCCAGCTCAGGGGCGAGGAGAGTGGAGCTTCTGGATCACGGCCCCAGGGGTCCGAGAGCATGCTGTGGAGCCAGGGAGACCCCCGGCTCTGGCACAGGCGCAGGGGGCTTTGTGGTTCCAGCCAGGCCGAAATGGCCTGCAGCTGGGCTGCGATGGGCTGCTGTGATGGGAAAAGGGGAACCGCATCCACCAAAGCCCCAGAGCTCCCAAACATGCCGGGAACCTGGTTCACATGCCAAGCTGGGGTTGGCAATCTTGGAGCAGCTGGTTCTGTCCAGGCCCTGTCCCCCCTCGACCTCTCCCCAGCCCCACCTTGGCTCATCAGTTTATAATCCATGCCCAAACACCCGGATGCTGCAGAGACGGCAGCAGGGGTCGGTGCCTGTTCTTGGGCTGCGCCAGGGGGAGAGGAAAGGCAGGGCCGGGGCGGCGGGAACCGTTCGCTACCCAGGCATCTTCCGGCAGCGCCATAGACCGCACCCTCCTGCCCAGCCAGGCTGAACCCAGCAGCTATGATTTCCTCTTTGAAGAGTAGACGCAGCCCCCCTCGCCCCGCTTCACTTCACTTTCAAAGCCTGCCATCTACAGTGACGTGGGGGAAATTGAAGTGCGAGCCGGCTTACACCCTGGGCTGGGCCTCACCATGGTCAAACGCAGCAGCAGGGCAGTGGGCACTGTGCTGAGGGGGTATGACGGCTGCCAGACATCCAGTCCTTTTTGTATGGAACCCAGGAGTCGCTATCCCACTCCAACCCAATACACCTCACTTTTCTCCCAAAGCTGGGGATAGAACCCAGGAGTCCTGGCTCCCAGGCCCCATTAGAGGCTGAACTGATGTTCTCCTCACTGTGTAGCTCCCGGCCTGTGTTGCCTAATTTCCCCACTGGGGTCTTTATAAGCCTGATCTTAGGGCATGGAACAGCTTCTCTTTGAGGAAAGAAAAAAGGTTAGGGCCGTTCAGCTTGGCAAAGAGGGGTTGTGGCAGGGCTAGAAAATCATGCAGTGGTGTGCAGAAAGTGATCAGAGAATTGTTATTTCCCTGTCCCACAGGACCACAACTAAGGTCACCCAATGAAATTAAGAGGCAGCAGGTTTAATAGGAACAAGAGGCCGTGCTTCTTCCTGCAATGTGCAATTAACCTGTGGAACTCATTGCCAGGGGATGTGGTGACGGCCAAAAGTATAACAGGGTTCAAAAATGAACTAGATCAGTTCATGGAGGATGGGGCCATCAATGGCAATTAGCAAAGAGGGTCAGCGATGCAATACCTTCTCTGCCTGTCCCTAAGCCTCAACCTGCCCGAAGCCGGGAGGGGAAGTTACGGTGGGTCTGCCCTAAATTGCTGTGGTCTGTGCACTGCACCTGATGCTCTGGTGCTGGCCACTGTCAGAGACGGGACGCTGGGCTAGCTGCACCGTTCCCCTGACCTGGTGCGGCTGCTCCTCCGTTCTTATCCTGCTTCTTGATGGCACCACCCACAACATTTATTTACTCCCCATTGAAATAAATAAATAACAAGTCCAGGGAATTTGGTCTCCAGTTTGTTTCATTCACTTCAACACTGTAAAGGGGAGGTGAATCCGTCCAGGAGCCGAGAACCCCTGGCGGGAGAGGGGGCTGACGCAGGCTGTGGGGGACGTATTTGAGGGCGATGTCACCGTTGCTTGGGGGGGAATCAGGAGAGAAGCTTCAGTAGGAAGAGCCCAGTGAGGGGTGGAAGGAGGAGCCTGGCTGATCCTGGAATGACAGCCCCTGCGCCGGAGGCCGCTGTGCATTTGACCAGGGTTATATTTGCACTGATCCCTGCGACAGTGCCCGGACCCACTTTTGTCTGAGTGCAGAATGACTCGGAAGCACAACCCCTCATGATGATCTGCGTTGGACTTCCACCTGTGTGTTTGGGGGGGAAGCAGGCACTTGTCAGGGAGCAGCTCCACTCCCATCTGCTCTGCTCCCCACCCTTGGCTGGGCCTGGATGGTCTCCACCTTTCTCCTGCGCTCTGACAGAGACACTGTGTGCCCTGAACACGCTTGCAGCCCTATCTAGAGCCCACTGATGACATTGGGATGAATCAGGGCAGTATTACCTGGCTGATCATCTAGGAAAGCAGCAGCTCGGTGCTGGTGGCAGTGGTGGGATCCCTGAGAAAGGTGGCTTCATAGTGAATTAAGGCACCATGATGGGACTCCGCAAAACTGGATTCCTTTCCAGCCCTGCCCCAGCCTTCCTGTGTGACCTCAGGCAAGCCACAGCACCGCTTTGTGCCTCATTTCCCCCATCTTGAAAATGGGGAGAACGGTCTATTTTTCTGCCTGTTCAGACTGCAGTCTCTTTGGGGCAGGGACCATATCTCTCTAAGGGTCTTGTAGCATCTGGCAGAAGAGGGGACGCAACCTGAGTTGGGGTTTGTGATGCACCGGTCACAACAGGGGCTTTGAAAACTAAGCTGTCCCTACTATGAATAGCTCACAGACTAAACGACACACAGGCAATAGATGGAGGAGAACCAGATGCACGGGGAGGGAAAGACATTGGCCCAAGGTTGCGCCTGAGACTAGCACTTGGAAAAGGACCCAGGTGTCCTGATCTGCAGCCAATACCTTTACAGAGCAGGTCCCAGAGAGCGTAACGGGGAGGAAACAAGAAAGAAAAAACACCCCCAGAATAAAAGAAGTGAAAGTACCAGATCCGACAGTCTCTTCGATGTGGATACACTGGGTCTCGGCTCCCGTACACTCTGTGGTCTCTCCACTGCACTTACTGGTGAACAGACCGTAGCAGCCAAGGCAGTGCCGGCCATTGGGTTTGCTGTCGGCCGGGGGCACTAGGAAGAAATGGAGCAAATGCGATCAGCTCGCGGGATGAACCCCGGGAGGCATCGGGTCCCGGAGAGCAGCTGGGGGCTGCCCGGCTCAGCCCTGTTGCCCCCTGTAGGGGGAGCTGTAGCTCCAGGGCTGATGAACAGGGCAACGGAGCGGTTTGCAGCAGGGAGTTAACCTGGGTTGGATCCCGGCAGCTGGAGGTGCGGGGCTGGGGGGTGGAGGCGGAGATGGGGAGACGTACCTGTAACATGGATTGTTCTGCAGGCGTTTCCTGTGCAGCAGGCGAAGATTGTCCGTGTTGCCATTCCCTTCCCAAAATTCACTGAGATGGGGCCGGCTTTACAGAGGCCGGATGCCGCACAGCCCTTGTCAATGGTCTGGGTCATTTGTCCCTCTGCAGAGGAGGCGAAGACAGCGATTTATTTTCTTTCCGTGCCCACCCCTTTGGCGCCGCGTTCACAATGACGCCCTGTGCCATTATTCTTCCTCTCCCCATGGGGAAACTGAGACACAGAGCGAGGACAGTGACTCGCCCGAGGTCCCACAAGTGTGAACAAAGCAATTTCATCACCTAAATCCAGCATTTATATCCTCCAGCTCCCCACTCAGCTGCCGCCTGCCCCGAAAGCCCTGAATCTCCTGTCCACAGAGGCCTTTCGCTGCCAAAGTTTCCACCAGTGGGTACAGGCAGGGCCACCAAGATCCTGATGCCGTGTGTCCAGGTCACCTCTTAGCACAGCAGGACTCACAAACTAGTGGTTCCCTTGCTGATATCGGCCCTGGGGCCTGATCCAGGAGACACGCTCCGAGCACACCCACCAGATTGGGCCCTGCACAAAGCACAGCCGGGGAGGAGGTGGCGGGGGGG
>ML675658.1:420716-433644 GCA_007922155.1 Mesoclemmys tuberculata | reverse complement strand
GCCCTGGCCAAACTAGCCATCTACAAGACCAGGGAGAGGAGGTTGGCAGGGGGGGCTCTCTGCGACTGTGGGGCCTATTTCCGTTCCCTCGTCAATTCACGTCTCCGGGCAGAGTTCCTCTGGGCGGCGTCCGCTGGTTCCCTGGACACCTTCGAGGAGCAGTGGGCGCTGTCCGGGGTTCTCTGCTCGGTGTCCCCTTCTGGTTTCCTGCGTTTGACCCTGTGACCCCCACCCCCTTTCCTGTTTTTTCATTTGTTGTCCCGCATAATCAGTTGGACCCGGGTCCAGTGGTTCCTCCCCTAGGCTTGCGCCCACCCCCCTTCCCTCCGGATTCAAATAGGAGAACTTTCCTACTTTGCTGCTGAAGAGGCTCCTGCTGGCTGGAAGAGCTCCTGCTGCTGGGGTGCTGTTGCTGCTCCTTGGGGGCCCTGGGGGCCTGCCTGCCCCCCCCAATTAGGAGGGGGTGGGTGTGTGGCTTCTCCACCGCCACTGCCCCTCCTGCTGCCAGGACCAGCACCACCACCAGCCGCAGAGAAGCCCCTGTCCTGGCCAGCCTGCTTTCCTCCCCCTTCTGCTGCCATGAGTGCCCCTCCCTGCTACTGCCCTCCCCAAGCCCCTGCGTTTGGGCTCCCCCCTGCTCTGTCCCCCCTTCCCTGTAGCTCCCTGTTCACGCCCCCCTTTTTACTGCCCCCTCCATTCGTTACTTGGTTTGTTTGTCCCTGAGCTAGTTTGTTTGCCCTGCCCTTCTTGACTTAGCCTCCTTCCCAGTCAGTTTATCTGCCCCGACCCAGCCCCTGTGTTTGCTGCTTTGTTCCTGCCCCACCCGGCCCCCGCAGTTTTCTGCTGGGCCCTCCCAGCCCTGTTCCAGCCCCAGCTGCCCCCTCCCCCTGCCCATCACTGCTTCCCCCTATGCTATGGCCCCAGCAATGCTCATGGCCCCCTTTAATTGACCCTCCCCCGTTTTTGTTTACCCCCCCACACACACTGCACTCCCCTGCGTTGGTTTGCCTCCTCCCCCACCCCCCCGGTGCAGCCAGAGGAGCTGATATTCCACCCTAGGCTGGTGAGTGCATCTCCCCTGCATCCCCAGCTGGTTCAGCCTCCCCTTTTCCCTAGTCCTGGTGCCCTCCTCCCCTGCCTTCAGCCTAGCGGGGTGGAGAGGCGACCTTCCCCTCCCTTTTCCCTCCCTCTCCACCTCTCCCTTTCCTGCCCTGTATCCTACCCCCCGTTGAGACCTCCCCTACCCCCCTCTCAAGATGGCGGGTGTGCCTGGGGCCGGGACCCCCTCACTGGATGTTCCCACCCCCTCCTGTCCTGAGACGTTGCCCCTGCCCGTGACCACTGGCCCAGATGCCCCGGCTGAACCCTCAGGCAGCGATCTCGGGACACTGGCAGCGGGAACCTTAGGCTGGGACTCCAGGGACCCTACTGCTGCCACCGCTACTGCCCCCCCTGCTCCGCGGGGTGCTCCCTCAGCCAGGAAGAAGGGCCAAAGGGGGAAAAAGAAGAGCAAGGGTCCCACCCGGAAGACACCACCTCCTGTGGCTGGGCCCCCCTCCACATCCTCCCCATCTACCCTCTCCCACTGTCCCTTCCATCAGCTCTGGGGGTGTCACTGCTCCCAGGGCGTACGCCCAGGTGGCCGCAGGCCCCTCCGCCTGCAGCCTCATTACCTGCCCCGACCACCGCCTCCAGAACCATCCCTGGGGGCCGGGGCCCCTTCCCCACCCTTACCAGGAGGCAAAGGATCCGTTGCCTCCTGGTGCCCACCTCACCCCACGTGGAAACCTATATACGGGTGTTGGCATGGGTGGTGGGGCCCTCAGCAGTGGTGGCAGCCTCTAAAATGTATGGAAGGGCAGTCTTTTTCCTGGCGTCCGAGGCCACTTCCCAGGAGGCGGTGGAGAAGGGCTTGGTGGTAGGGGGCTTCCACGTCCCTGTGGAGCCCCTGGAAGACCTGGGTGTATGGGTGGTCCTCACCTCTGTCCCACCCTTCCTCCCCAATGCCGCCCTTCTGCCTTTCCTCTCCACCCTGGGGAAGCCCCTCTCCACCATCAGCCCGCTTCCCCTCGGCTGCAAGGACCCCGCCCTCCGCCACGTCCTCTCGTTCCGCCGGCAGCTGCAGCTGCTGGCGGCGGCGCATGGCGAGGAGGCACTCGAGGGGTCGTTTCTGGTGCCCCATCAAGGGGTCCAGTACCAGGTCCATTAGTCGATGGGGGATGCCTGGTGCTTCCTCTGCCGAGCAATGGGGCATGTCCAGAGGGACTGTCCCCTAGCCCGGCAAGGCAGGGGGCCCGGGACCTCCAGGATCCAGGGCGGCACCGGCCAAGCCAGCGGTGATGCCCCCCTCAGCCATCCAGTCCCTGTGGCCACCCCTCCTCCCTCATCAGTAACTGTCACTTGCGCTCAGACCATGGGGGCGACCCCCCGGACCATCTGGCGGAGGAGAGGGAGCCAGGGCTGACACCGTCGGGCACTGGAGGGGGCTTATCCCAGGGGAAGGCATCTCCCTCCCCCGTGACCTTGCCCCCACCTTCACAAGCCCCGATCCCTGTCCCCACACTCCTTGGTCCTGCCCCCGCTGCCGGGACCTCCACCTCAGAGGGCTGGGTGCTGGTGCAGGGCAAACGCAAGGCTGGTGCCCAGCATCGCCTCCCCTTGGCTGCCGAGTGGGGTGAGACCCCCTTCGAGGCCAGGAAGGGGACTGCTGGAGCCGGGCCTTCCGCCGCGCCCCCTGCCAAAGCCCAATGGGTGGCATCGTCTGAGGAAGCCGTGGTAGTGGATATGGGCTGCCCCATCTCCCTCCTGGAGGAACCTCCGGCCAGAAGCCTTCCCACCCCCATGTCAGCTGCACCCCCCACCGGGGCTGGGGCCACTGCTCCCTCAGCTACCACCGGGGAGGACCTTGTGGTTGTGGGAGAGGACTTCTCGTCCCTTATGGAGGAGATCGATGCCCTGGGTCTGACCCCAGCCAGCCAGGGGGAGGACGACCCTGTCCCCCGTATGGGGGGCCTAGAGCAGGGCACCACCGAGCCACCCCTCCTCCTCCCCTTCTAGGCTGCTGCACCTGCTCCCACCCCCGGGGCCCCTCCTGGCCCCTCTCCCCACACAACTGGCGGAAGCACCTTCAATGAAGCCACCACACCTCTTGCAGCCCCATCCAGGGCTATGGATCCTGGCCCGGGACTGTCAGGCACCCCCTCTCCAGATGTGGGCCAGCTGCCCCTCTCCACCTCTGAGGGTGCCAGCCAGGCTGTCCCCTTGCAAGGTCCCAGAGCCGGACTTCTATGTTGACCTTTTCTCCCTGGATCCGACCGACGTTGCCGCCTGAAGGGTGCTCTGGAACGAACTTCCCATGGTCAGCACAGGCGACCGAGGCCGGCTGGAGCTACCTCTCACTCTGGCCAAGCTCTCGGAAGCCCTCCGCGTCATGCCCACCAGTAAATCCCCGGGCATGGACGAACTGACTGTGGAGTTCTACCGCGTGTTTTGGGACATCCTCGGCCTGGACCTCGTCACCATCTGGGCCAAGTCTGAGGCCAGCGGAGCTCTCCCCCTGTCCTGCAGGCGGGCAGTGCTCACCCTGCTACCAAAAGAGGGGGACCTCCGCGACCGGCGTCCCGTCTCGCTCCTCAGCACGAACTATAAAATTGTGGCCAAGACCGTCTCACTGCAGCTGGGGTTTGTGCTGCAGAACGTGGTCCATCCCGACCAGACCTACACCGTCCCAGGCCGTAGCGTTTTTAACAACTTGTATCTGGTCCGAGACCTCTTGGAACTCAGGTGTAGGGATGATCTGTCGTTCACCTTCCTGTCCCTGGACCAGGAGAAGGCGTTCGACCGGATGGACCACGGGTATCTCCTGGGCACCCTGCGGGTGTTCGGCTTCAGACCCCATTTCATGGGATTTCTCCGGGTGCTGTACGCCTCTGCAGAGTGCCTGGTCAAGCTCAACTGGACCCTGATCGAACTGGTCAGCTTCGAGCGAGGAGTACGCCAAGGCTGTCCGCTGTCCGGCCAGCTGTACACTCTGGCCATGGAGCCCTTCCTCCATCTCCTCCACCGGGGGTTGACGGGGTTGGTGCTCCATGAGCCGGAGCTGAGGCTGGTCTTGTCAGCATACGCCGATGACATGCTCCTCGTGGTCCAGGACCCGGGCGACCTGGTGTGGCTGGAGGACTGCCTGGCCGTCTACTCGGCAGCCTCCTCCGCCCGGGTCAACTGGGCCAAGAGCTCTGCCCTGACGGTAGGGGCCGGGTGGCAGGCGAGCTCCCTCCCACTCGTGCTTCAAGCCATCCAGTGGAGCACGGGTCCGCTGCTCTATCTGGGCGTTTACTTCTCCGCCACCCATCCCTCCCCGGCAGAGAACTGGCAGGATTTGAAGGGCAGGGTGTCTAAGTGGCTGTGGAGATGGACAGGACTGCTCCGGTGCCTCTCCTTCCAGGGGAGGGCACTGGTGATCAACCAGCTGGTCCTGTCCATGCTCTGGCACCAGCTCAAAACTCTGGTCCCGACCCCGAGTTTCCTGGCCCACCTCCAGAAGACAGTTCTGGAGTTCTTTTGGCCAGGACTGCACTGGGTCTCTGCAGGGATTCTGAGTCTTCCCCTGGAGGAGGGCGGGCAGGGCCTGTGCTGCATCCACAGCCAGGTCCAAACCTTCCGCCTCCAGGCCCTGCAGAGACTCCTCTATGGTGCAGGTAGTCCGGCGTGGAGCCACTTGACGCACGTCTTCCTCCGCCGCTTCCGAGGGCTCCGATACGACCGGCAGCTCTTTTTTCTCCACCCGAGAGGTCTTCCGCGAGACCTCTCCGAGCTGCCGGTCTTCTACCAGGACCTCCTCCGGACCTGGAGGCTCGTCTCGGCCTCCAGGCCCCTTGCGGTCACCGAGGGGGAGGATCTCCTTGCGGAGCCCCTGATACACAATCCCCAGCTGCGTGTGCAGGTGGCAGAGACCCCCTCGGTGCGACGGCGGTTGGTCCTGGCAGGAGTCACCAGGGTCGGAGACCTCCTGGACTACGCCCGGGGGGACTGGATGTACCCCCAGCTGCTGGCTCGGCGCATGGGGGTTCCAACCCTCCGAATCCCCCGACGCATACTCCAGGAGGTGAAGGCAGCCTTGCCCCCTACTGCTTTAATGTACCTTGGGAGGGTCTTGCAGGAGGGTGCTCCCTGCCCCTCCCCAGTCCCGGCCCTCCGGTGCTTACCATCGGGCCTCAGCTCCGCAAACCCCTTCAGCCCCCCCATCCTCATGCCCCAAGCCGGCTGCTTGATCTGCAGCCCGTCCCCTTCCAGACCGCACCGAGGAACCATCTGTACGCGCTTGTCCTCCACACCCTTCATTTCCTCGCCCTCGCGTCCCACCCAGACACCAAGTGGCGGGACCTATTACCACCCTCGGAGGGCGAGGACCCCCGGTGGGCCAGTCTGTATTCCACCTTGACCCCATGGCCTGCCGGGGACATCAGTTGGCGGCTCCTTCACAGAGCCGTGAACACGGGCGTGTACTTGGCGCAGTTCAGCTCCCACCCAGACACGCGCCCCTTCTGCGGCGTGAGGGAGACCCTGGCGCACGTGTACCTGGAGTGCGCCAGGCTGTAGCCCCTCTTCCGGCTCCTCCAGAACCTCTTGCTGAGGTTCTGGCTGCACTTTTCCCCTCACCTGTTCATCCACTCACACCCCATCCGTGGCCCCATGAAGTCGCGGGACCTCCTCGTCAGCCTCCTCCTAGCCCTGGCCAAACTAGCCATCTACAAGACCAGGGAGAGGAGGTTGGCAGGGGGGGGCTCTCTGCGACTGTGGGGCCTATTTCCGTTCCCTCGTCAATTCACGTCTCCGGGCAGAGTTCCTCTGGGCAGCGTCCGCTGGCTCCCTGGACACCTTCGAGGAGCAGCGGGCGCTGTCCGGGGTTCTCTGCTCGGTGTCCCCTTCTGGTTTCCTGCGTTTGACCCCGTGACCCCCACACCCTTTCCTGTTTTTTCATTTGTTGTCCCTCGTAATCTGTTGGACCCGGGTCCAGTGGCTTCCCCCCTAGGCTGGGGGGGGAGCCTTTAGCGGTGGGTGGGCTTGCGCCCACCCTCCTACCCCGGATTCAAATAGGAGAACTTTCCCAGTGCCCTCTGCCCTTGTTACACTACAGGTATGACAGCATAGCTCCACTGACGCAGTGGAACTATGCTGATTTAGACCAACTGAGGAACTAAATCATAAGATCTCTGGGTTTTTCCTGCTTGGAAAAGGCTTTATTTTGCCTTAATATCCAGGAAATCTTTGAGATTCCCAGCATTGTGTATCAGTTATACACATAGTAGAATAATTCAAAAATCCATGCTATGTGAACAAATATATCTGCATATCTTATGGCATCTGCTTTTCTCTTCCCTACTCATAATTTGTTAGCTAATTATTCACATACCGTAGTATTTTGAGAAACATGATCAAATGGATTTTGCTTCATTAAGTAGCTTGACACAAGACTATTTTTAGGCATGGAAATGTTAAAAAATAACCATTGATTGATATTGTTGAAAACAGAATGTAGAAACACAATTAGCCAATTGTGCAGATGATGACATTGGAGTTAATTGAGAATTCAATAGCTATGCACATAAGATTGGGTCAGACCCTCTGCAAGTGTCTATTGATTTCAATGGGGGCATGCTGGTTTACAGAAACTGAGGACATGGCTAAAGATGCTTTATTTGAAAAAAGAAATGGAGCAAAACGTAGCTTAGGAAAAGGTGCAGTAAACTGCTGATGTTTGTCAAAAATGTACTGCTGATCCATCTGGGGTTTTTTGTGTCAGCTTACTTCTTTTTACATTTTCCTAGACATGCTTTATTCGAAGACATCTGTAAATTCCAGTTATATAGGCTTTTTTCAGCTGAATTCATGACAAATTAAAACCAGTGAGTACTGCAGTTATGTTCACCTTCCTGGCTTTTATTTCTCCACTACACAAACTTGTCAGTGCTACAAAAGTTTTCTTTTTTTTTTTTTTAGAAACATATAATAAAAATAATAATATGGCAGTCTTATCTCATTTCAAGCTGCGTTGCTTGGCGGTAGGTCTACACTGTAATCTGAAATATGACTGCAGCTTTGATAGACATACTTGCACTAGCTGGCCTAAAATAGCAGATTAGATGTGACGACACAGGCTTCGGCAACACATGCATGATCCTCAGCATGTTTGTGCAGCCAGGGCTAAAGCTTGCGCTGCTGCATCTACACCACTGTTTTTAGCCATGTAAGGCCATATCTCCTCCAAGGTTTAATATAGTCCAAAATAATTTAAGATTTAAAAAACCAGTGCAACAGGATCCTATTCTTTTTGAAGAAAAATACCAATTTAAATGTGCCTTGTATCTATGGATCAAGATTGGACTGGGAATTAGGAGACCTGTGTACTATTTCCAACTTGGCCATTGACGTGTTTTTTGACCTGGGTCAAATCACTTCACCCCACTGTGCCTCTGATTTCCATCCTACTCTTCTTCAGTCATGTCTGTTTAGATTGTAAGTCCTTCAGGATAGGGACTGTCTTCTACAGGGTGCTTGTACAGCACCTACCAAAATGGGGCTTCGTTTTCGTTCGTGTCCTTGGAGTATTATAAAAATAATAAGTGATACATTGTAAGAGACAGTGCCGACTGGAAAAACAGGCCCCCGAGATTCGGAGTCCTTGAGCTGGAACTGGAGAAAAGTGGCACTGATGATTAGCCATATATAGCTGCAGTTTGGGCAGAGCTTTTGGCTTTCAGAGCTGCTGAGTCCTCTCGGCCCGTTTGACTTCATCTGGGGACTGGGTCAGAAAAAAAACAACTTTCCTACTTTTGCTGCTGAAGAGGCTCCTGCTGCTAGAGTGCTGTTGCTGCTTCTTGGGGGCCCTGGGGGCCTGCCTTCCCCCCCCGATTAGGACGGGGTGGGTGTGTGGCTTCTCCACCACCACTGCCCCTCCTGCTCCCAGGACCAGCACCACCACCAGCTGCAGAGAAGCCCCTCTCCTGGCTAGCCTGCTTTCCTCCCCCTTCTGCTGCCGTGAGTGCCCCTCCCCGCTACTGCCCTCCCCTAGCCCCTGCGTTTGGGCTCCCGCCTGCTCTGCCCCCCCTTCCCTGTAGCTCCCCTGTTCACGCCCCCCTTTTTACTGCCCCCTCCATTCGTTACTTGGTTTGTTTGTCCCTGAGCTAGTTTGTTTGCCCTGCCCTTCTTGACTTAGCCTCCCTCCCAGTCAGTTTATCTGCCCCACCCAGCCCCCGCAGTTTGCTGCTGGGCCCTCCCAGCCCTGTTCCAGCCCCAGCTGCCCCCCTCCCCTGCCCATCACTGCTTTCCCCTATGCTATGGCCCCAGCAATGCTCATGGCCCCCTTTTTTGTTCCCCCCCCCGCACACAGCACTCCCCTGCATTGGTTTTGCCCCCCCCCCAGTGCAGCCAGAGGAGCCGATATTCCACCGTAGGCTGGTGAGTGCATCGCCCCTGCATCCCCAGCTGATCAGCCTCCCCTTTTCCCTAGTCCTGGTGCCCTCTTCCCCTGCCTTCAGCCCTGGCTTGATTTCTTCCCCAAACTGATCAAGAACATCAAAATTCTAAAACAGAGACACTCATCAGAGGAATATAGCTCTTAATCCAGCAAGCATCTCTAATGCTGCCAGTGTAACGAATACTGGTGAGTACAATTTCTTACGTGTGCCCAAGGGTGGGAGTTTTCCATCTATCGATGATGTCCATCTTTTAGACATTTTGAGGGACTATGAAAAATTAAAAGACTTTCTTGTATTACTGTACATATAAACTGCATAAAACCATTTTATTTGTAGTTTCATAATGGGCCATTAGGTGGCGAACATCATTTCTGTTTATCTTATTTAAATTACTGCACTCTTCATGCCCAAGTTATCGTTGACTGTCTGGTTGTATGATGGTTGTATGGAAGTTAATCTATAGGTGGATTCCACTAGAAGAAACAACAAAGTTGTCACGCCAGTTATCTTGAAAGGCAGAGATAACACTGCACACCCTGATAAATATGGTTAAAATAAATGGGGTTGGCAGTGGTGTGAGGAAAGAGATTCATTAAATAGATTGTATGGACAATGGGTACGGAAAACTGACATTCCTGAGCAGTGTTTTTGTATTGTTTTAACCAGTGTTTGAATGTGCTTCTTTGGTGAGACATCACGTCCGTGGCAAATATATGCATATTTGTTTTTATTTGTAGCATATACATGGAACTGTTAAAATAGAAGCTGCTAAAAATAATTTGCCTCACTACGCTCCGCAAATTACATTTTCAGTCTTGGTTACTTTGCTGTACTTTCCCTGTGTGTCCCCAGCTTTGGTTTACAAAATATGTCATCTTGACATGGCTGGAATTAAAGAACTACAGGTCCCGTTTGATGAACTTCAGCACAAAGCCAGGCTGAGGCATTACGACAAGCGAGAACTGAGCAGAGAGAAGATTTACCACTGGCTTAGAGAGTAAGAGACCAACAGACAGCAGAAGTAAGAACCCCTCTGCTATTTATGCCCCCGGGAGGAGAAGGCCACAGTATTCAGTGGGCTTCTGACGGCACCAGAAGACATGACAGTAGAGGAGTGGCTCAAGTCTGGGAAGGTGGTTATGAGTGTGCTACAAGTACCTGAAGACGATCGTGTGGACTTTGTAGAGGAACTTCTCAAGGGCCAGGCCAAGGCCACAGTAAAGTTCGTGGCAACGGCAGACAAGGAAGATGTGGAAAAGCTATTTGAACTCCTCCTCGAAGTGCATGGAGACCAGGTACCTACTAAAGGAAACCTCTGAGAGAAAGAGGAGCCTGGTGAATCTGTCCAGAGACACGTTTGACCACTAGGGGACAATAAGCAAAGTGAAGCGGGAGCCCTGCAGTGAGTTCCAGACCCAGACATGGTCCTGAAGGAGCAGATAGTGCCGGGGCTCCAGGGTGATTCTCTCCACTGTGAAATAAAAAGGAGGTTTAAGGAAGAGCCCGATAAGAAGTTCCATGAACTCATGCAAGCTGTCATTACCTGGTCCGAAGAAGAAGTTCCTGTGGAAGAGACACCCAAAGCCTCACAAGCACTGGTTTGTCTACTACGGCTATCCAACATGGTGACACTCGGCTCGGGGCAGGAACTGTGAGTCGGAGGCGATGACTGAATTGTGCAACTGTACGGCACAGCCAAACACTGACCAACACCCCATCGCCCACAAGGAAACGCTCAGTGCAAGAGGTTTAACAGGATAACGCATGGCCTGCTTAGGACATTCCCGTGGGGAAAGAAGTGGGCAGGAACTCCTCCATGAGCTGGCATTGGTCAACAACAGCCACGTCCGTTTGTCAGCAGGCCATGCAGCTTTTTATCTCCTGCTCACGACAGCCCAGAGTGCCGTTAGATGCTCTGGACAGAAGGGGCCCTGAGGAGGGTCAGATGACCAATTTGGATGACTGGGTCAAAGGTCACCATGACAGGCTGAAGACACCTGATAAACAGCAATAATGTACAGGACCTAGCGCAGTGGGGTCCTGGGCTGTGACTTGGGCATGTGGGTGCTACCGTAATACACCTAATAAATAGCAATCATGACGTACAGCACCTAGCATTGAGGGGTCCAGGCATGACAATAGCAATAAGATATTTGAACTCTCTCCTCTCCAGCAGAGGTTGAGTGGCGGGCACTTTATCAGATAGCTGCTGCTGACTCTTTCAACTGGGCAGCCCGCCTGAGCGCATCGTTTCGGGGTGGAATAGAACTTGCCACCAGGGGTTGATAAGCCTGAACCAAAGTTACAGGGGCCAGTTTGAAACCAATAATGCAGCACAGGCTCGTAAGCCTCTGCCACGATGCAACCACTAGAGGGGACTGAAGATGCGCACTGGATCCTTCACATGCATGTGTCTGTGCCAGGAGAATACCGGCAGTAAAACTGGGAGTAAAAAACAACACGCTGGTAACTAAACCTGCCTTTTTCTCTGGCTGTGGATGCTGGGGATTGAGGCACAGGCTGGAGCAGACCCTGGTTTCAGTGGAAATCAGAATGTCCTGAGGGATGCTTGGTGTGCAAAGCAAGGACTATGTCCGGAACAAATGCAGGGTGCAGAAAGGTGGCACCAATTATAGAAAAGTTGAGGGAGTCCAGGCTTAGCTGGTTTAGCCAGGTGAAATCAGACGAATATCTGGGAAACAGGCTGTTAAACTTAGAATGGGAGGGTAAGAGGCGGGGGGGAGGACCCTGTGACCCTTTCGTGCCTGGGGTAGCCACCTGATAATGCCAAGGTCAGGCATAGTGCCCAGGCTGTAAAAGGAGAGCGAATTCTCCCAGCACTGGTGGGTGACACTGAAGTCAGACTTCCCAACCAGCCACAAACAGTGCTTCTGATTCCCCCACACTGGTTATCAAGAAGCCACTGTGCAAATACACACAGCCCCCTTTACTGCATTTCAGTCTCTGGCTCCCAAACTGACACTAGGTCCAGTAAAGAGACCAGCCATTTAAACTCTATGCCCTTTACTAAAAGATTCCCTCTGATCCCAAAGGATCAGCCACAGTACAAGTTCACTGTAAGTTTGGATCTTTCCCAAAATACCACGCTGCCAGCCAATCCTTTAGTAACTAAAACTAAAGGTTTATTAATAAAAGAAAAACAAACAATAAGAGAAATGTTAAAGGATCAAAGCAATCAGATACATACAAATGATTTGAAAGGCTGTATCCATCAGGTTTCTAGCAGAATTGTGGAGTTGCAGGCATGTATAGTCCCTCTGGTACACATCCAGTACCTGGATGGGTCTCAGTCCTTTTTTTCACAGCTTCAGTTCAGTTGCAGATGGGTTGCTCCAGAGGTAGATAGGTGACTGAAGACAGACAGACTGAAGACAGACTGAAGACTGGGGACTGACGACAAAATGGATTCCAAAGGCTCCTCCTTATATATCCTCTCGCCTTTGCCACGCTGCTTGTGGAATTTTACAGGAACCAAAATGGAGTCCAGAGTCACATGGGCCCGACTCATCAGGTAGATCCCTGGCTTCTCCCCCTGGGGCCCCTGTACCTGGGAATGTCTGAATGGGCCACTAAGCAGGCTATTGTTCTGCAGCCATCCTCTCTGAGGAGTGGCGTAGAAACAGCCGAACTTGAAATACTGACATATCAAACATATCCATAGCTTCCATCACACACATAACACACGAACACAAACATCATCACCGTACTCCGCACGTTGTAGCCTCTCTAGCAGTACCTGACGTGGCCTCTCTCACATGGATCACTGTGATTTTGACACACTGATGTCAAACAATATAATAAATGCCCTCCCCAAATCTAGCCAGCGTGACAGACCCAAGTCGAGATGGGTGGATGGCTCACAAAAGGACCTGATGAACTGCGGAACCACTACAAGACAGACTGCAATGGAGCAGGGGGACTCAGAGATCTGGGGCTAAGGCGAGGAGAAGAACGTGTCGCAGCGCCCCAGGGCTTCCCATGTGTCTGGCTGGGATGCAGGGTCTCTGGGAACGACCCCTTCTTACTGTGAAGCCAAGGCTCCCAGGGAGGGCCCCACAGCTCTGCTACTTCAAGACTAGGTCCCTGGCTCAAGCATTTCTTTTTCATACCATTATTCCTTCTGGTAGATGAACTGACCTTCTCCCAGCCGATGTTGACTAATTTCCCCACTGGGATCTTTCAAAGCCTACTCTTTGGTCATGGAACTGCTTTTATATGAGGAGAGACTAAAAGACTAGGGCCTTTCAGCTTGGCAAAGAGAGGACTAAGGGGCGTGTGACAGAGGGCTACAAAATCATGAAATGGGGTGGAGAAAGTTGACTAGAGAATTGCCATTGCCCTTCTCCCACAGTACAAAAAACAGAGCTCACCCAATGAAATTAACAAGCAGCAGGTTTAGGACAAACAAGAGGCCATTCTCTTTTCCTGTA
>ML675658.1:389493-420316 GCA_007922155.1 Mesoclemmys tuberculata | reverse complement strand
TGGTGCTGGTCCCAGAGATGGGATCTCTAGGACAGAGGACTTCACAGTGAGCTAAGTGACCCTCCAAAACTAGCTTCAATTCCCAGCCCTGCCAAAGCCTTCCTTTGTGACCTCTCATTGCTCCATGCCTCAGTTTCCCCATCTTGAAAATGAGGAGAATGATCCTTCTTTTGCCTGCTTTGAATGCGGGCTCTTTGGGGGAGGGACAGTATCTCACTAGGAGTCTTTGCCATCCGGCAGAGGAGGGGGCCCCGATATGGGTCGGGGTCTGTGAAGCCCCTGGCATGACAGGCATAGGCCAGTGCCTACCATGAAGATCTTAGAGATTAAGCTACACACAGGCAATGGATGGGAGGGGAACACCCTGGTCCAGGGAGACACTGGAGGCCTTCGCTGGGGAGAGAACCCAGGTGTCCTGCTCTGCAGCTGATATCTTTACCTAGCAGACCCCACACTGCGTCTCACAAGGCGGGGAACGAGGAGGGGAACAACGGCGGAGAAGTACTGCAGAACAAAGGAACTGAAGTTACCGAATGTGATGCTTTCAGCCATGTCAACACACTGGGTCTCATCTCCAGTACAATCCACAGTCTCCTCAGTGCATTGATCGGTGAGCAGAGCAAAGCAGGCTGGGCAGCGCCGGCCATTGGGTTCGGTGTCGGGCGGGGGCGCTGGGAGGAAGTGGAGCAAACGCGATCAGCTCGGGGGACGAGCCCCGGGAGGTGTCGGGAGAGCAGCTGGGGGCAGTGGGGAGGTTCGCAACAGGGAGCCTGGATCGCACCCTGGGTGGGGGAAGCTGGG
This sequence comes from Mesoclemmys tuberculata, assembly GCA_007922155.1. NCBI lineage: Eukaryota > Metazoa > Chordata > Testudines > Chelidae > Mesoclemmys > Mesoclemmys tuberculata. Next base: position 419,515 of record ML675658.1, on the reverse strand, counting down.
TTCACACCTGGGGGCCACCTAGAGCCCCGCCCACTAAACTCTCCCCACCCAGGGCTGGGTGTGGTTCCATGGGGCACCCCTGCAGGGCGGGAGCCCCAGTCTCAGGACGTTAACGTGGGGGAGGTGCCAGGCGGTTGGAGGTGCGGGGGTGGGAGTGGAGGTGGAGATGGGGAGCGGTACCTGTAGCATTGATTGCTCTGCAGGCCTCTCCGACGCAGCAGGCGACTTTTGTCTGTATTGTCAGTTCCTTCCCAAAACTCACCGAGAAGGGGCCGACTTTGCACTTGCTGGATGTCGCACAGCCCTTGAGAATGCTCTGAGTCTTCATTCCCGCTGCACAGACGGAGGAGACAGAGATTTGTTCCCCTTCCATGCCCACCCCTTTGTCTCCGACTTCACAAAGACGTTCTGCGCCATTATCCTTCCTCTTCCCATGGGGAAACTGAGGCACAGAGTGGGGAAAGTGACTCATCCGAGGACTCGCAGGGATAGATAAAGTGATTTCAACACCTAAACCAGAGGCAACACGTGGGAAGGCATGGGGGGTCTCAGGGCAGCCCCTGCTCCACTGCCCGCTTTTCCAAGGAAGGGCTGACCCAGTTTAGAGGTTCAACTCCTGGCCAGGGGTTCCCAACTATGGATCCCAAGAAAATCTGGGTGCCTCCTTGCAGCCGGGAGTTAGGGGGCTGAACTCCAGGTGAGGGGTAGAGCTTAGCTCCTCTCCTCGGCATTTCCTATTGGCTGGCCTAGAATGCTAGAAGATTAGAGTTGGAAGGGACCCCAGGAGGTGTCTAGTCCAACCCCCTGCTCAAAGCAACCCCAAGTAAATCATCCCAGCCAGGGCTGTGTCAAGCCGGGCCTTAAAAACCCCTAAGGATGGAGATTCCACCCCCTCCCTGGGTAACCCATTCCACGGCTTCACCACCCGCCTAGGGAAAAAGCTTTTCCTAATGTCTAACCTAGCCCCCCCCACTGCAACTTGAGACCATTGCTCCTTGTTCTGTCATCTGCCACCACTGAGAACAGCCTAGCTCCATCCTCCCAGGAACCTCCTTTCAGGTAGTTAAAGCTGCTATCAAATCCCCCCTCATTCTGCTCTTCTGCAGACTAAACAAGCCTAGTTCCCTCAGCTTCTCCTCATAAGTCCTGCGCTCCAGCCCCCTAATCATTTTTGTTGGCCTCCGCTGGACTCTCTCCAATTTTTCCACATCCTTCCTGTAGTGGGGGGCCCAAAACTGGACACAACACTCCAAATGTGGCCTCACCAATGCCGAATAGAGGGGAATAATCACTTCTCACGATCTGCTGGCAATGCTCTTACTAATGCAGCCCAATATGCCATTAGCCTTCTTGGCAACCAGGGCACACTGCTGACTCATACCCAGCTTCTTATCCACTGTAACCCCCAGATCCTTTCCTGCAGAACTGCTGCCTAGCTCGTCGGTCCCAGTCTGTAGCTGTGCATGGGATTCTTCCGTCCTAAGTGCAGGACTCTGCACTTGTCCTATTTGAAGCTTAGGCGGCTGCCCGCTCCGTGCTCTGGCTTTTGTGGATCCATCGTCAGTGGGCCCCTGGTGCACTGGCTGTCTCATCCCTGGGGAGTTCAGGATAGCAGGGCCGAGCCGCAGGCCCCACTGAGGAGCTAGCTACAGGGCCTGGCATGGAACCCAGGCATCCTGGCTCCTTACCCGCTGCTCAGACCCATCCACCAAACTCCGTTCCCAGCGCTGGGACTAGGAGAGGACCCAGGCGTCCTAGCTCCCCAGCCTGTTCGCTGGCCCATGTTAGCTGGATCAATCTCAGCCAGGGCTTAATTTGTCCCAGGGCTGGCCCAGCACCTCCGGGCTTGCTGCATCAGTTATGAAAATTAAAACATTTCGTCAGCCCTGGACCCTAATTGTTTGAGCTTCTGCCCCTCTTTCATTACAAATTATGAGCTGATCTCACCTACCCAGTGTGGTTTCTGTCAGCGCGATGATACAAGAATCTTCCCCGGAAGCGCAGGTCTCTAGGGCACCCGTGCAGCTGTTTCTTAGGGCAAAGCAAACCTCACACTGCAGACAGGCCCCTAGAGAGGGGGGGGAACACGAGTCACCTGGGTTTGTCCCTTCCTCACCTTCCCCGTGGCTCTGCGAGGAACCCCGGACACAGCGCCCCAGTGTCCCTCATCCACCGTGCTGCCCCAGGTGTGTCCCTGCTCCCAGCTGGCTCCAGACATTTCATGCTGCTCCGTGGCTGCATCTCCCCAGCTGTGCTGCAGTGTTTAGTTCCCCAGTGGCTTTTCCCACCTCACAGATAAGAGAGGAGATCCTCACGGCTGTGAGCTGGTATCGCTCTTTCCAGCACGGGGCACCAAGGGCCGATGGACACCTGCAAGCGGTTGCAGAGCAGCTCTACGCCCCACGGCCACCGCTGGGAACCTGGCCCCCTTCACTCCAGTGGGCTACGGCCGATTGACACTCGGTGGGGAGCAGAGAGAATGCCCTTCGTGTTGCCGGGAGCTCCTGTTACTGGAATTCAGATCTGCTGCCTTTCAGAAAACTGTCAATCCCCTTTGGGAAATGTCCTTGGCTTCTGCCCCACCCTGAAACGTGCCCAGTCAGGACGTGGTTCTAGTGATTTAAAGTATGAATATTTCCTCCTATTTCCACAATTGTTTCCCTCTTTGTCATGGGGACTTTGTGACTTCCTGCCCTCTCCTCCTCTGACATTGTCACTCAGATGCTCCCAGCCTGGCCCTGTTATTGTATTGCTGGTTTCTGGCTACGTTAATTAGCAGTTTTAGCTGCCAGGCTGCTCTGAACTTTTGTTACATTGAAGAAGTCAGGAAATCAGCCCTCGCAGGGACAGAGCCTCACTCACCCTCTCCCAGGAGAGCAGCGAGGATGCAGGTGGCAAGAGAAGGCTTCATGGTGATGGAGAAGCAGTGGATCGGTGCTGGGGTCTCTGATGCAGCCAAAACTCTGACCGGGGGATTTATCACAGATGGGCTGAAATAAGACCAGAAGAGAGATTGCACATGAGTTCTGGTCGATAGGGTAGGTGGATCCACAGAGCTGTTAGCCACAGTTCAGAGGTAGCCACAACTCTGACACCTTCATGACTAGTATGTTCGTGGCACCCACACCGAGCAGTCAGGGACAAACCTGAAATGCTCCTGCTGGAAGGCTGCAGCGTAAGATGACTTTGTTTCTGGGAATCAAGAATGATCACCCACAAGGACCAGAAATAAGGAGACAGAACAGGCTGCTCGCTAAATCGAAGGAGACAGAGCAGACTGCTCTCTATGGCAGCAAGAGACAACTTAGCCCACCTTGTTTTAGGCTGGCTCTTTCCAGACTGCCTCTGGTCTCAGGGCTCCCTCTAGAGCCCCCAAGATTGCCAGCGGGACCAGGAAACCCCACTCCTGCGACCCACCCACTTGTAACGTGACAGCTTGCCATTGCAAACAGTCCTCAACACACAACCTCCAGCACTTTGCAAAGTGGCTCTCAACCACGCACTACTTTTAATGGCAGAGGGATCCCCGGGGCCAGGCCAGGCCAAACCCGTATCCCTCCTCCAGAGCCAAATTCCTTCTGTGTCCCCCTCCCTGCAGATCAGGCCTGGGGCCTCTGAACCAACAACTCCGATTCCCGGGCGGGGTGGAGGATGAATTGTACTGACCTCGCTCCCCTCCCGGTGGGGTTTAGCACCCCACACCACAGAGCAGTGGGATCTTCCCCACCTGCTCGGGGTCATTCACGTTGCCACAGACCATCAGGCAGCCACAGACTAGAGGGAGAAATTCCCCTGCCTCCTGGCGGCAGCGAGCTCTGCCGTCTCCCTCCCACACCCACTACTGTGCGCCACGCTTGGGCAGGACTCCAAGAGCTCACACAGGAGTGAGGGCATCACCTCTCTGGTGCGGCAGTGGGCGGCTCTCTCCCCCCTCATCGCCTCAGTCTCAGGCAGCTGTTTGCACATGCTGGGAAGAGACCTGGGGCTCCCCCGTGTTTCCTCTTTGATACGACCCCCCCGCACCCATCGGCTGTCCCGTTCACATGCTGCCTCTTGCCTTCATTAACATTCACATGGTGGAGGAGTGGGGCTCAGAGCCAGGACTCCTGGGTTCTATTCCCAGCTCTTGGAGGGGAGTGGGGTCGAGTGGTAAGAGCAGGGGGGCTGGGTGCCACTACTCCTGGGCTCTTGGACCAACTCTGGGATGGGGCATGTGGCCTAGTGGGTCAGAGTAGGTGACTGGGAGCTAGACTCTCAGGTCCTAGCGCTGGCTCCAACTGGAGAGTGGGGTCTAGTGGTTAGAGCACCATTAGCCCAGAGGGGTCTCACATGCCAAATGCTCCTTAGAGAAAAGTTTACCTGGGTGAAGCAGGTGTCCAATTCTCCAACGTGCGAACGCCGTACCTATCTGTCGCTCTTTTCTGTCACACCAGAGCTGTCGCTTACTCTTTTTATAGCAGGGCTCAGGTACCTGCTGTGATGTAATATAGGACCTTAAATGGATCTGCAGGCTTCGTCAGGTAGTTTGTAAGTTTCTATTTCCCTCAATGGCCCTGCCCAACTTTTGGGAAACTGACAAATTCTCCTCCCTTCCTTCCAGGAAATCGGATTAGAGCAGTGAGTGACACCAGCTCCCTGCAGAAGGCTGGGGGTGGCAGCGTGGGGCAGCGGGTGACAGAAGGGACAGGGCGGCAGGATTCCTGGGTTCTGCTTCTGTCCTTGGGAAAAGCAGGGTCCATTGGATAGAGAAGTGGGGGTTGGAGCTGTAGAATAAAATCAAGACAGTAGGCCTTGAACGGGACACACCATTCTAGCCAGCCTGGTGGGATACGTTGTAAAACATAATCTTATCTCTCTTGGCTGCAGCCGTCCCAGCCCGACTGTCTGTAACCTTATCGTGCAGCTGCAGCCTCCCCCCCAGCCCCAGGGTCAGGAATTCCATCAGGCCATCATAAAATGAAGATGCCTCCAGACTTGCCAGCCCAGGAGAGCCCCCCCTAATTTATGACCTGACATGTCGTAAGCAATTTGGCACACCCTGAAGAGACCACTATACGATCCTGATTGTAATATGTAACTCTGACAAACCTATATAAACCTCTTTGTAACTTGAAACCGGCGGAGATCAGTGACCAGCACAAAACCGTGCTGCCTGGACTCCCCCATAGCTATGGTCTGTCTGTATGTGTGTCTGTCAAATTAAAGTTCTACTCGATCTTCACCTGAATTGGAGTGGCTGCGTGATTCCTTCCACGACAGAGCCCAGGCACCTGGGTTCTATAGAGTGGAAAGTGAGGCACAGTAGAGCAGGGTTGGGTGGGCCTTGGAAATCTGGGTTCCACAAGGACATGGGGTCTAGTGGGTTAATGCAGGAGGAAGGGCCCTGCAGATCAGGACTTCTGGGTTGGGTCTAGTAGATAAAACCAGTTGTCTAGACTCCTGGGTTCTCGCTCAGCTCTAGGAGGGCAGTGGGGTCTAGTGGTTAGAGCCAAGACTTGGACCCAGGATGCCTGGGTTCTCTTCCCAGCTCAACCAATCCCTCTGTGCCCTTGGGAAAGCCACAAGACCTCTCTCTCCTTTTTGTGGCACACATTATATCAATATTGCCCATCTCCACCAGATCTCTTATGACCCTTTGCAAAGTTCCTGGTACATTGAAGAGCTGGGCATGAGGGATAAAGCTCGGAGGGTGTTTTTGGTCCTTTCCCACCTTCGGTCCATTGACACGCACGTTCAGCCCCATTTCAACGCAGCATGGTATTGAGGGACCAGAGCATGGAAAAGAATCAGGGCCACAGAATGCAATTGAGATACAGCCCAATGAGCAAACAAGGAAAATGACTCTACCATGCCGGCAAAATCATTCCAGGACTTCCCAAGAGCTGAACAACAGCTGTAGTTGTTTTTTGGAGTAGCTTCCATCAGCCCCCGCTGCCTCCCACTGTGTCATAAATGTTATGCAAAAGTAGAGCTGGATTACCGCACCCCGCCCAGAGGAAACGACAGATTTCATTTTAAAAAAGAAACTGAATACTTCAAAAATCTGAAAATAAAACTTTTGTGGGCAATTGCAGGGGAAGGAGAATTTCAGCCACAAAATGAAACTAGTTCAGATGAAAATGAAAAAGTAATGTTGGTTGAAAAGTACATAAAACTGGAGCATTTTGGGCTACCAACTGCTACAAAGTGAACAATTTTGGGCCTAAAAATGAATGATTTTCAGCGTAAACCCCAAAAGGTTTTAAACAAAGTTACCACAACACAGCAAAATACATCTGAAAAAAGTGGCTGAAAAATGAAAAATTTTTGGCTGTACACTGTCAAAAACAAACCCATTTTAAGGCCAAAAAAAAGTAAAAATCTGGAAAATGTTTGAATTCACAAGTGCACCATTTTCAACCAAAATGATCTGGAAACTGAACAGTTGTCAGATGAAAACCAAACTAGTTTGGCCCCAAAACCAGCAATTTTGGGGCCAAAACTGCCAAAATCTTTGGACTCAAACCTGGACAATTTTCTGCCAAGAAATGCAAAGAATGTGGCCCAAAACAGCTGAACCATTCGCCTCTCCACCAGCTAACCTACTGGGCACTCACACGCCACCAGCTGCCCTGCCGGCCACTTTGCCAGCTGCTCTGCTAGCCACCCTGCCAACTCTCCCACCCCTGCCTGCTCCTGCTATGGCCTCTGGGGGTCTGTCTCTCGAGGCTCCACCCGCCCCAGCTCTCAGTGGTTGCCAAGACGTGGTGGAGAAATCTCAGTGCTGTAGAAAGTCGCTGTCCCACAGTAGAGAGCATCAGCTCTAGCGAGCACTTGGCAGGGCGAAAGACTTCTAACAGGATCTGCATTCGCTCTATCTTCCAACAGTGGGAAGGGGAGGTTAGACCATGCAGGGACACTTAGGCAGCACCCACTGTTCCAGGCCCGAATACCTGTCCCCTCCCCCTCTCAACCTTCCCAGGGCTCTGGCAACCGAGCCCTTGGCATAGCCAGTTTCGTTCAAATGACAGCGACTCTTTAATCAGAAGAGGCGAGGCACAGTTCTGCTGCCCTTCACAGAACAAGGGAGACAACATTTTGTTACCCTGCAATTAACGCTGAAGGGATTTGCAAGCCAACACCAGCCCAAGGGATTTGTTTGGGCAAAGCAGCCCCGTCACGTTGAGCCGCTAGGCGGGGCAGGTATGCTCACGTAAATACAGTCTGGTCCTGCAGCCTGTTGCCCTTCTCCCCCTTCCCGCAGCTAGCTCATCAAGGCAGAGTTCATTCAAACCCTGCGTACATGACGAGCAGCTGAAGAAGATCGCTTGGACTTGGTAGAGGACCACCTCGAGAGCCAGCGATGTTGGGAATAAACGCTGGCAAGCCACGTGAAACCCGTCCTTGCATTTCTGTCCCTTGGCTGCACTCGCCATGTTTAAGTATTAACAGCACATCTCCCAGCCCGCCTTATCAGTGCTCTGGCCTTCCCTGAGGAAGTACAGGGCCCACAGGACCCTCTTGAGCATGTAAACAGGCTCGTAAATCACGGAACCATATTGTGTGTAAACTATATAATAAAGGACCCCGAGAGGCCTCGGGACGCTTCTTTGCCGCACTCCCTGTCTTCGCCTGGTTTGTCGTCGCATCTGGTGACCCCGACGTGATTGTGATCCGGCGGTGCGATCCAGCCCCCCCGCCTCATCGGCTGGCAAAGCCTAGGTGCACCACAGCGGGAACGCTCCCTCGTGAGTATGGGGGGGGACTTGTCCGTGCCTCAGAAGGCTCACGCGAAAGAGCTTTCTAAACTCCTCCGACAGACCGGGTGCGCAGCTGCCTCCCTCAAACAAATTGAAGACCTTGTGCGCGTTATAGAATACAAATGCCCCTGGTACCCAGACAGGGGCTCCCTGTGTTCTGATGATTGGCAAAAAATAGGTGCGCGGCTCTTACAAGAGCCCCGCTCTGATATTCGGCATATTCTTCTTTGGCAGCACTGTGCAAGCGCGATAGGGCAGTTGCGGGCGGAAGCGTCCCCTGTCGCGCCCCAACCCACAAAATCCCTGTCACCTACCCCCACTCCTCCAGCCTATGCCACTGCTGGCCCTACAGCCCCCCTTGAGCATTCAGACGCCCCCCAACCTGCAAAGGCGGGGGGCGTACGCGCTGCTCTGCATCGAGCTCAAGCGCAGGGCCAGGATCCCCTCACGGAGGAATGGGAAGGGGAACTCCCCGAGCTGTTTCTCGTTCAGTATGCAACAAATGCGGCTGGGGAACCAGTCGTAACCTGGGGCCAGCTCAGCTATTCTACTCTGCGGGAGTTAAATAAGGGAGTTCGTGAGTCGGGCTTGCACTCCTCGTATGTGTGGGGGCTAATTGAAGGCATAGTTAATGGACACCACATGATTCCCCAAGATTGGAAAGATCTTTTCCGAATGATTCTTTCCCCAACTCAGTATCTAGTCTGGGACAACGAGTTCAGGCAGGCCGCTCTTGCGGCTCAGTCCGCCCAGGCTGTTCCCGACCAACTTTATGGGGCTGGCAATTTCGCCACGGTCGAAGCGCAGATGCAGCTGCCCCAGGAAATGTTTAAAATCACTAATCTTTGTGTACAGCGTGCCTTGCGTCGCGTTCCCATTACTAACAAGCCCCTTCTTTCCTTTACCAATGTTCGGCAGATGGCCTCTGAGCCTTTCCACCAGTTTGTGGATCGGCTCAAGGAAGCCATTCACCGCCAAATTGATAATGTTGAGGCACAGGCGGAACTGCTTCTACGCTTGGCATTTGAACAGGCCAATGCAGATTGTAAAAAGATTCTTCAGCAGGTAGTGCACCGTCCGGGGTATGGGCTAGCTGACATGGTCAAGGCTTGTGCAGAGGTTGGCACCCAGACGCACGCTATGGCCCTCCTTGCGGGGGCCCTCCGTGCTGGAAACAAGCCCACTGGTAATTGTTTTAACTGTAACAAGCCTGGTCACTTTCGTCGAGAGTGTCGAGCCCCGGGGGGGGGCGCCTTTAAGGGAGGCCGCCCACCCGGCGGTGGCGCTGCCGGCCGCCCTTCGAAAAAATGCCCCCGGTGTAATAAAGGGTTCCACTGGGCCAACCAATGTCGCTCCAATCCTCCGGGAAACTCCCGACCGGGCCCCCCTCAGGCCCAGGTCTAAACATGGGGGTTGCTAAGTCATCCTCACCCCACTGCCCCTCTCCCGCACTTCACGGGGAGGCTGGGATTAATTTGATAAATGCTCAGGACTTGTCCTCAGCACTCCCGGGAGAGGTCCTGCTTATGCCCACTCAGTTGCAGGGCCCTCTCCCCGACGGCTCTATTGGGCTTATTCTCCCCCGCTCCTCTACAGGTGCACAATCTGTTATGGTGGTTCCCGGGGTTATCGACTCCGATTACTCGGGAACCATCTTTGCCCAATTCTGGAGTAATTTTCCCTTATCACTTAAAAAGGGCGAATCGTGGGCTCAACTCGTCATCGTCCCTTGTTTATCATCTGATGGGTCGAGTGCGGCGCCGTGCCGTAACAATCAAAGTCCCACTCACCCCTCTCATGATCGAGCCCCCCTCTTCCATCCGCAGGTTGCCGCCCTAATCCAGCAGATACAGACTGCCAAGCCGACACGTGAGTACATCATCAATGGAAAAAAACTGAATGGGTTGTTAGATACTGGGGCGGATGTCTCGGTTATAGCCCAGCGGCACTGGGATCCTGCGTGGCCCTCTGAGCCTGCTCCTTCGGTTTGGGATGTGGGGGGCATGCTGTCATCCCAACGCAGCGCCCACTGGCTCCCTGTGATTGATCCCGAAACCCACGCGCAAGTCGCTCATATTCGCCCCTGTGTCCTCCCAATCGCTCTCAATCTCTGGGGCCGTGACCTTCTCTCCCAAATAGGTGCCTCTCTCACAACACCATGACGCGCCCCACCGCTTTGGCGCTCAGGTGGAAGCCCCACGACCCTGTCTGGGTCGACCAATGGCCCCTTCCCCGCGAAAAACTCGCCACTTTGGAAAATTTGGTACAGGACCAGCTTTCTGCTGGCCACCTCGAACCCTCCATTAGCCCCTACAATACTCCGGTATTTGTAATCCGTAAAAAATCTGGCAAGTGGCGACTTCTCCATGACCTGCGAGAAATTAATAAGTTAATTGAACCCATGGGCCCCTTGCAATGTGGTACACCAAACCCCAACCTTATTCCCCACGATTACCAATTGGCTGTTATTGATTTAAAAGACTGCTTTTTTTCTATCCCTCTTGACCCTCAAGACACTCAGTATTTTGCCTTCACTGTTCCCGTTTTAAATAATTCTCAACCCACCAAACGTTTCCAGTGGACCGTTCTTCCACAAGGGATGCTTAATAGCCCCACCCTGTGCCAACATTTCGTTGCACAGGCGCTTTTGTCCTTCCGCAGGCAATTCCCGTCCCTGCTGGTCTATCACTATATGGATGATATCCTCATTGCCGGCCCTGTTCTCCCCGCAACTTGGCAAGCTGATCTTGTTTCTGCCTTGTCGCCCTATGGCCTTTGTATTGCCCCCGAAAAAATTCAAACCCAGCATCCGTTTCTCTATTTGGGACATAAGCTTCATGCCGCCTATTCTGCCCCCGTCCTCCCAACCCTAAAGATTAATTCCCCAGTCACCTATGTTACTTTACAACAAATTCTTGGAGCAATAAATTGGCTCCGTCCCTATTATCGCCTTACTACGGCTACCTTGCACCCACTTTTCTCTGCTTTAAAGCAGGGTAAGCACCCAGCCGATCTCATTACCCTTTCCACCTCCCAGCTTGAGGTAATTTCCCAAGTCAATTCTGCGCTTGCCTGTCGCTGGGTGGATCGGGCAGTCGATAATGTCCCACCCAAGCTCATTTGTCTCCTTGATGTTTCACAGCCCTGTGCTGTCATTGCTCAGGATCTTTCCCCCGCTCTTTATATTCTGGAGTGGCTTTATTTGCCACACGCCCCCCCTAAAACCCTATCCCCCTTAGCCTCTATGCTTGCACAATTAATCACTAAGGGTCGTCTGCGTGCTCTTGCTCTTCTGGGGGTCGATCTTGTGGAAATCATTCTCCCCCTCCCTCTCAAACACAGTGCCACCATGCTGGCCCTTTCAGATGACCTTCAGTTAGCCCTGGCCGGCTTTGTCGGCCGGCTCTCATATCACGCCATGAAAGACCCCCGGCTCCACCTTGTTCAACACCTTCCTGTGCAGTTAATTTCTTTGCTTGCTCCCACACCTATCCCTTCTGCGCTCACGGTTTTTACTGATGGCAGCCCAACCCGGGGGGGTCGTCTCCTGGCTTTTTTTTTTTTTTTTCGGTGGCAATCCCGATTTACCCCCCCCCCCCCAGGCCTCTCCTCAACAATCGGAGCTGGCGGCAGTTTGCCTTGCCTTTTCCTGCTTTTCAGATCAGCCCATCAATATTATCACCGATAGCCTGTATGTTGCCAATGTTACCTCCCAGATTTCTGGCAGCTATATTTCCCCTAATATGGATGTACCCCTTCTCCGTCTGTTTCTTGCCCTTCAGCATTCGCTCCAGATGCGTTCTCACCCTTTTTTTATTGCCCATATCCGTAGTCATCAACCCTTCCCTGGGTTTTTATCTGAAGGTAATGCCCATGCTGATTCCCAACTCCGTACCCTCCTCCCGTGCTCCGCCATTATTAGCCATGATCTCCATCACCAAAATGCTAAAGCCCTTGCCCGTATGTTTTCCCTCCCCCTCGCAGAAGCCCGTGCCATCATCCAGCAGTGTCCCCAGTGTTCATCCCACGCTTCCTACCCCCCCACCGGGGTGAATCCCCGGGGCCTCTCCTCTAATGATCTCTGGCAAATGGATGTTACCCATTTTCCCCCTTTTGCACCTTGGCGTTATCTTCACGTCTCTATTGATACTTATTCTGGCTTCCTCTGGGTCACCCCCCAAAAGGGTGAAAAGGCCCGCCATGTTTTAAATCACCTTGTCCGTTCTATTGCCGTTATGGGTGCGCCTGCTCGTCTTAAAACTGACAACGGCCCGGCATACTGCTCCGAAGCCGTTGCTGCATTTTGTTCCCGCTGGAACATTACCCACACCTTCGGTATTCCCTACAATTCCCGCGGCCAGGCCATTGTGGAGCGCGCTAATCGCACACTCAAACAGGCTTTACTCACACAAAAACAGAAAGGGGGAATTCCCCTCTCACTCCCTGACAAAGAAGAATGGCTCGCTACCGTTCTTTTTACATTAAATCACCTTAACCTTATTTCGGATGGCCCCCGCTTTGTATCCCGTACCCAAAAGCATTTCCGTTCTCATGAAGTTTTACCAGCCCCCAAGGTCACTTACCGCCTCCTGCCCAGGGACAGCTGGAGTAAGCCGGTCCCCCTTAACACCTGGGGGCGTGGGTATGCTGCTGTTTCCACAGAGGCCGGACCGGTGTGGGTCCCTGCGCGGTACGTGAAGCCCTGGTTGGGAGATGGCGTGGCACCAGGGCCTGCAGAACCCGATTCCCGACTTCAACCTGCGCCTGACCCAGGACCCCACCACACCGGTGACCACACAGAGACGTCGCGGAGGCCCGAACCCTCCCGTGACATGGGGTCAGGTCAAGACCCTGGCCAGACAGGCAGAAAAGACCCTTGATGACCGCTACCTCGATAAAACACCAGAAAACTTTGTTGTTGCTCTTATTGCCTGTCTTAATGCCAATTCCTGTCTTTTGCTATGTATTATTGTAATAAGTATGTGTCCCATTTGTTACACTGCCCCTTGTCTGCACCCCCCCTTGCAATGAATGTCTGGGAGCAATTTGCGATTATGCTTAATCGGACCGATTTCTGCCTCTCCCGGCAGGTAGCAGTGGGACAGGTGTTAAGTACCTGCCTGGTCCCGGTCTGCCACGATGCCTCCGAGGTGGAAAACTCCACCTGGTTTTATGGCAGCTTGGGACAAGATACCACTATAAAAAACCTTGGCTACACCGCCTATCATAATTGGGGCACCCAGTCCAAACGCCCCCCGCTTCATGCTATTATGCTTGATACTCCATATGTTGCTAGTTTCAATGCTTCATGTGCCCGAATGGTTAATTGTACAAAACAAAATTGCTATCTCTCCCCGATGTTTTCCCTTAATTGCTCCTCCTACCTAAATATTTCCTACTTGTATAAGCACGTCTTCCTGCCTAACGGGTGGTTCTGGACGTGCTCCGGCCTCACATTCAATTACATACCGGCCAACCTTTCAGAGGGGGTCACCTGCTGCCTTAGCAGGCTCTCCCTCATTCTCCCGGCAAGAAACCCTCTGTCTAAGCGTAAGCGATCCGCACGCCCGCTGGACCCCTCCTGTGACAGTCACACTTCCCTACTTTCCACCACAGAAACTGTTGCCTTAGCCGTTTCTTTAGTGGGTGTGCCTGGATTAGCTGTTAGAAATAGTAAAAATCTCAATGCATTGGCTTGCTCAGCTGTAAAGGCTTTAAATGCCACTTCTGCTGCTATTTCCCTGTTAAACTCTGAACAAGCTGAACTCTGACACGGGGTCCTGCAAAATCGAGCAGCTATTGATTATCTGTTATTTCTGCACCATTATGGATGTGAAAAGGTGGAGGGCATGTGCTGTTTCAACATTTCAGACCATTCTCACGCTATTGATAATCAATTATTAATGTTACAAAATCTTACTTCCCAAATTCGCATACACACCGATCCCATCTCTGCCTGGTGGGAGTGGTTGGCCTCCCTCCTTCCCGGGTGGGGGTGGCTTCACCAATTAATCACCTATGGAGGCCTTGCTTTGCTGGCCCTCCTTGTGTGCTGTTGTGGGCTGCAATGTATTCCATCTCTCATTGCCCTGTGCCTCAATGGCTGCCCCTGGACTCATAAAAAATATTAAGGGAGGAGATGTTGGGAATAAACGCTGGCAAGCCACGTGAAACCCGTCCTTGCATTTCTGTCCCTTGGCTGCACTCGCCATGTTTAAGTATTAACAGCACATCTCCCAGCCCGCCTTATCAGTGCTCTGGCCTTCCCTGAGGAAGAACAGGGCCCACAGGACCCTCTCGAGCATGTAAACAGGCTCGTAAATCACGGAACCATATTGTGTGTAAACTATATAATAAAGGACCCCGAGAGGCCTTGGGACGCTTCTTTGCCGCACTCCCCGTCTTCGCCTGGTTTGTCGTCGCACAGCGACACCCAAAGCCGTCTTAAAACACGTGTGTAGCACAGCTGTCTGGCACGGCGACAGCTCAAGGCAGGAATTTTGAGGCAGAAGCGACATCTGAATTGTGCAAACTGTACAGCAGAGCTAGTGTCTGCATTTTCAGTTTGTATCTGTAAAAAAGAAATCTGGGGATTTTTTCAGTGATTATGTTCCACACAGTAAAACCGAGATGAAATTGGGTGGAAAATAAGAAAAATTTAAAAATTAGAAAAAATGAAAAAACAAAAAACTTTTGTAACATACACATTTTAATACCATTTACTTGAAACTTTTTTTAATGCACAAAGATATATTTTGTCTCTCTCTGAGCTAGCAGTTTTCCAGAAATCCTGGTTTGCATACGCTCACATAATTTTCGTTAAAGTGTCCTCTCATGTTGAGCCTCTTGCTGTCTTGCAGGTAGTCCAACATTGAAAATACGCTCTCTGCATCAATAGATCTCGCTGTGCCACTTTGCTGAAGTTGGGAAGCGTGCCTTGATGAATGCTCAAAAAGCCAGCACAGCCAGCTTTGCATTGTCAGGATTAGGCAAATTCCTGTAAGTAGTAAATTCCCCTTCCAGATTTGAAATTTTATCTTTAGAGGGAAACAGTTGTAGTCTGCTGCAAAATTCACCTTGAGGAAGGAGTGTAACGTTTGGATAATATTCCAAAAAGAATCTTCAGCACCAAATACTTTAAGGCCCCGGGCATCTCCCATTTCTCATTGAGCGTTGTTGCGGGTTTTGATTGCTTTTTTGGTATTCTTGTGTCCTGGGTTCGGAAGGATTTCCAGAAACAGCTGGGTTTCCTTGCCCTGTGTTTTTCCTGCAGCTTTTGTGCTCATTTCAGCTGAGGTTTCAGTTGTCAGGATCTGATAAATGTCTGTATTGGAAAATGTGTTGACAGCAGTTGGAGAAAACTCCTGTTTTCTGTGTCACACAGTGATTCCAAGTTTTCCACAATGTATATTACCTTGGCGTGAAGAATCTGATGGTCATTTCAGTTATTTGCCAATCTCTTCAGAGCTGCTGCTTTAGAACCAACAAACCCAGCATTAGCACAGCTCCCGCATTATTTACATCACTGGCAGCGAAGTACAAGCTCATCTACTGATGTGGAATAACAGGGGCAGGTAACTGGCAGTCGGCTCTGCACGTCTTGCACTGTGTAAAACAAAGCCCTCAGCTTATCTGCATGCTTGAAAATGGTCCCAAATCCAATGATGCAAGATTTCACATTTCATTTCTTCTATAGCGGCAGCTGCTGACAGAACAATGATAATCAGAGGGGCAGGATTGGTAATATGTATTTGCTCCAGTTTCCGATTGAATTTAAACTCCCATACAAACTTAGCCATATAGGAAGCAGAATCTGTATTAGTTGTGGCCACATTTTCCCAAGTTAGTCGGTACATCTCAAAGATATAAGATATTGCTACATCTACAAAACAGGTGTCAGTCAAGGAGAAGAATGTCACATCAGCACAAAATAATGCCGTTTATTTGCTTTGCAAGCAAAAAATGAAAACAAAAAGCCAAGAATCTGACCATCGAAAGCATCGGTAGACGTGTCAAAAATAAGACTAGACACCACGTTCCATCCATTTGTTCCATCAGTTTAGATATCAAAGAATCATCATTTTCTTTCAGACCCAAGTGAGGTCGTCTGCCTTAGGAGGGGGTTTTGCAGTTGGACAGTATCGTCACACAGAGTCACCAATAGGCCCTTCTGCAATTAACGGTGGCTGTCTGGTGAATCACAGAGCACACACAAATTCATTGACACAATCGTGCTGTGTGCTCCCTTTCGTTAAAGCCATGGCTCACGCTCCTGATATTGACAGTTGATTCCGAAGCTCACGTTCTTCTTGAAGCTTTCTGTGTTGGTTGCTTTTGAAGTGCTCCTTTATTTTGTCAGCACAAGCACTGCCCTAAGTGCTGCAACATTTGCAGTGCAGCGCATCCTCTTCACACCTATCTTTATTTGTCTTGAAAATGTCTTACTGCTATGCAGGCAGATTTGTGTTTTCGCCCCATATTTACCTTTTGTAACTTCTCTTTCACTGTGGAGGATTGGTTGTTCAAAATTCAGCAAGGCAGCAAATGGACACAAAGAAATGGGTGGCAGAGTCTCCTTGTGAGCCAGTCATAGCTCGATAGGAACATGGCTGGATTTTTTTCTGACCTCTGCTGCCTGTGTGTTCTGTGTTTTGCTCTGCAGAACCGCTTCAGTCACAGAGCCGTGGGACACAACAATCGTGTAAAGTGCTCGTGTCTTAACAAAACTAAGAACCCAAAAAAATACTAACCTGGGGCTGGCCAACGACAGCCACGTCCATTCGTTGACGGGTTCTGCTGTCTTTTTCTCATGGTCAGGAGAGATCCCAGGTTGCCATCAGATGCTCTGGACAGAAGGGGCCCTCGGAGGGTCAGGTGACCAATTTGGACAACTAGGTCAAAGGTCACCACGACAGGCAGAAGACACCTGATAAATGGCAATAATGAGGTACAGCACCTAGCGCAATGGGGTCCTGGGCCACGACTGGGGCTGCTGGGTGCTACCGTGATACACCTAATAAATAGCACCTAGAACGGGAGGGTCTGAGGCCCAGCAATAAAAATGCTATTTGAACTCTCGCCCCTCCAGCAGAGGTTGAACGGCAGCACGTTACCAGATAGCTGCTGCCGTCTCTTCTGATGGAACAGCCCTCCAGAGCACAGTCGTTTCTGGGGGAGCTGAACCTGTCACCACAGGGCAGATGAGCCCAAAGCTGAGCTGGAAGGGCTGGTGTGAGAGCACTAATGCAGCACAGGCTCGTAAACCTCTGCCACGATGCAACTGCTAGAAGGGGCTGACGACACCCGCTGGCTCAGACACGCCTGTGGCTGCGCCAGGAGAACGCCGGGCAAGCTGAAAGTAAAAACCAACTAGCCGGTCACTACGCCTGTCTTCTTGTCTGGCTCCGGAGGCTGGGGACTGAGGCAGAGACTGAAGCAGACGCTGAACAGAGCAGAAATCAGCACGTCCTGGTGGATGCTTGGCGTGCCGAGCAAGGACCGTGTCCGGAACAAACTCAGGGTGCGGGAAGGTGGCACCAAATATAGAAAAGCTGAGGGAGTCTTGGCTTAGCCGGTTTGGCTAGCGGAAAACAGACAAATATCTAGGAAACGGGGTGTGAAACTTACACGGGACGGGTAAGAGGCATGTTGGAAGACCCAGAAGGAGATGGGTGGATGGCACGCAAAAGGATCTGATGAACTGCGGAACCGCTGCAAACAGACTGCAATGGAGAGCAGGTGTCGCAGCGTCCCAGAGCATCCCACTCCTATGATTGTGATTCAGGGTTTCTGGGAACAACCTGTTTTCCCCATCCTATTGCTAGGCCTGGGCTCTCACAGGGGAGACCCGCAGCTCCACTCCTTCAAGACTCGCTCCCAGCCCCAATGTGTCTGATTCATAATGTCGCTCCTTCGGCAGGTCCCAACATTGTTGGAGACCAAATTGATGTTCTCCTGGGCCGTGCTGCTCCCAGCGTCTGTTGCCTGATCTCAGGGCATGGAACGGCTCCCACATGAGGTGAGACTAAAAAGATTAGGGCCGCTCAGCTTGGCAAAGAGACGATGAAGGGATGTGATAGAGGTCAAGAAAATCATTCAACGATTTGGAGAAAGCAACTAGACAATTTTCCCTGTCCCACAGCACCAGAACCAGGGGTCACCCAATGAAATGAACAGGCATCAGGTTTAATATGAAAAAGAGGCTGTACTTTTTCCCACAATGCACAATTAACCTGTGGAACTCATTGCCAGGGGATATGGTGACGGGCAAAAGTATAATGGGCTTCAAAAAAGAGCTAGCTCAGTTCATAGAGGATGGGGCCATCAATGACTATTAGCCAAGATGGTCAGGGATGCAACCCCCTACTCCAGGTGTCTTTTCAGACTGCCAGAAGCCAGGAGGGGAAGCCCGGGGTGGGTTTCTCCAAACTCGCCGTGTTCAGTGCACTGCTCCTGAAGCTCTGGTACTGGCCACCGGGACACTGGGCAGGACACTGGGCTAGCTACACTGTTCACTTAACCCGGCGCGGCCGCACTTCTGTCCTTAACTGGCTTCTTGGCGACACCACCCACAGGAATTAGTTTTTTCCCCATTGTAATAAATAAACAAATAAATACAATTCCAAAGAATTCGGTCTCCAGTTTGATTTATTCAGTGCAGCACCGTAAAGGGGAGGTGAATCCGTCCGGGAGCTGGGACCCCTGTGGGGTGTACTTGAGGGCGATGTCGCTGTTGCGTGTGGTGGGGAATCAGGTGAGAAGTTTCAGTAGGAAGAGCCCAGCGAGGGCTGGGAAGAGGAGCCCGGCTGCTCCTGGAGCCACGCGCCCGGCGCCAGAGGCCGCTCTGCATTCGTGGTTAGATCTGCAGTGATCCCTGCGAAGGCTCCCAGACCCGCTTTTAACTGGGCGCAGAAGGACTCGGAAGCGCAGCCCTTCGTGGTGACCTGTGCTGGATTTCCACCTTCAGGCGATTGTCGGGGAGCAGCTCCAGGACATAACGGCCACCCCCTCTTCAGGGCCCCTCCGAGGTGCCCCACAACCTCCATCTCCCCATCTGCTCTGCTCCCCACAGCCTCTCCCTTTTCCTCAGCTCTGACACAGACGCCCTGTGTGTCCTTGAACAAGTCAATTGCAACCCCAGTCGAGAGTCCACTTACGATTCCCAGTTTGGATCAGGCCAATGTTACCCTCCCCCTTCCCCGGCTCATCAAGCAGAGCAGCAGCTCAGTGCTGGTGGCAAAGGTGGGATCTCTAAGAAGGGTGGCTTTGTAGTGAATTAAGGCACCTCGATGGGATTCTGCAAAACCAGGCTCAATTGCCAGCCCTGCCACGGCCCTGCTGAGTGACCTTAGGGAAGTCATGGAACTGCTCTGTGCCTCAGTTTCCCCATCTTTTAAATGGGGAGAAAATCCTTCTTTTGCCTGTTCAGATTGCAGGCTGTTTGGGGCAGGGACTGCATCTCACTAGGAGTCCTACCATCTGGCAGAGGAGGGGACCCCGGTATAGGTTGTGGGTCTATGAAGCACCTGACACGCCAGGGGCTCTCAGTACTAAGCCAGTCCCTACTACGAAGAGCTTAGAGACTAAACTACACACTGGGAATAGATGGGAGGAGAACCAGATGCACAGGAAGGCCCAAGATCACTCCAGAGACAAGAGCTGGGAATAGGTCCCAGGTGTCCTGATCTGCTGCCAATACCTTTACCTAGTGGACTCCAAACAGCGTCTCACTTCTGCCCTATGGGGTGGGGGAAACAACAAAGAAAAATAACCCCAGAATAAATGCATGGAAGTTATCAGCGGTTAGGTTTTGGGAAGTCTCAGCTCACACACAATCTGTGCTCACGTCACTGCACCAACAGGAGAGGAACACGTAGCAGCCAGGGCAGCGCCAGCCATTGGGTCTGGTGACGGCCGGGGGCCCTGGGAGGAAGCGGAGCAAACGCAGTCAGCTCGGGGCGAGCCCCGGCAGGCATCGGGGCCGGGAGAGCAGCTGGGGGCTGCCCAGCTCAGCCCCGGTGCCCCCTGCAGGGGGAGCTGTAGCTCCGGGGGCAGTGGGGAGGTTTGCAGCAGGGAGCCTGGATCCCACCCCGGGTGGGGACAGCTGGGTTCACACCTGGGGGCGCCTAGATCCCCGCCCACTAGACTCCCCCCACCCAGGGCTGAGTGTGGTTCCATAGGGCGCCCCCTGCAGGGCGGGAGGACCAGTCCCAGGACGTTAACGTGGGGGAGGTCCCAGGCAGCCGGAGATGCTGGGGTGGGGAAGGAGAGGCAGGGATGGGGAGAGGTACCTGTGGCTGTTCTGCAGGCCTCTCCCACGCAGAGGCGAAGATTGTCCGTGTTGTCAGTCCCTTCCCAAAACTCACAGAGACGGGGCCGGCTCTGCAGTAGCGTGATGTCGCACAGCCCTTGATACTGGTCTGGGTCGTCACTCCCACTGCATAGAAGGAGGAGAAAGAGATTTCCACTCCCACGCTTTCGACGCCGTCTTCACTACGATGCCCTGTGCCATTATTCGTCTTCTACCCATGGGGAAACTGAGGCACAGAGTGGGAAAAGTGAATTACCTGAGCTCCCAGAGGGCTAAACAAAGCTATTTCCCACCTAAACCCAGCATTTATATCCTCCAGCTGCCCCACTCAGCTGCCGCCTACCCCTGGAGATGCCTAATCTCCTGCTGATAAAGCCCCAAAATGCTCATGCTTCCACCAAAATTCCAACATCATGTGTCCAGCCACCCCTTAGCCACATTGGGTCACAAACTAACTGTTCCCCTGCCCCGGATCCAGGACATGCCCTCAGAGCACGCAGACACAAAGCACAGCTGGGGAGAAGGTGGTGGGGGTGGTGGGATTGTCCCCCCCACAAAAAAACCCAAGATCCTAGGAGGTCGAACACTTCCCATAGACGTAGGAGAATCAGGTTCCAAGGAAAGTTTATTTCATACAAAGTGGAATGGCTTCAACAGGAGAGACTGAGGGAGACCCACCCGGCAGCAGGGGGTCAGGTACAACCATAGGAGGGGAGAGATCTGGGCTGAAGGCTCCACCCCAGAGCTGGGACTAGAATCTAAACATCCTAGTTCCCCGTCCTGTTCGCTGGCCCGTGTTGGCTAGGGTCCAACGCACCTACCCATTGTGGATTCTGTCAGAGCGATGGCACAAGTGTTTTCCCCGGTGGCGCAGGTCCGCGTGCTGCCTGCACAGTTGTTTCCTAGGTCTGAACAAACCTCACACTGCAGACAGGACCCTGGAGAAGGAGAGTGAATATGATGCGTCTAGATTTGTCCCACCCTTGCCCCCTCCCCTTCCCCTGAATGTAATTGATTCCCGTTGGGGATCTGGCCCCATTGACTCCAGTGCAGCAACCGCCCAGCTGGGCATCATGTAGAAATGCCTTTTATACTGTCCTGAGTTCATGTTACTGAAATTCAGACAAACTTGTGGGGAAACCCCCTTTCAGAAAGGTCCTTGGTTTCTGGCCAGCTCTGAAATGCACCCAGTCAGGACATCTTACTCATGCAGAAAAGGATCTGGGGGTTACAGTGGATAAGAAGCTGGATCTGAGTCAGCAGTGTGCCCTGGTTGCCAAGAAGGCTAATGGCATATTGGGCTGCATTAGTAGGAGCATTGCCAGCAGCTCGCGGGAAGTGATTATTCCCCTCCATTCAGCATTGGTGAGGCCACATTTGGAGTATTGTGTCCAGTTTTGGGCCCCCCACGACAAAAAGGATGTGGACAAGTTAAAGAGAGTTCAGCAGAGGCCAGCAAAAATCATTAGGGGGCTGGAGTACAAGACTTACAAGGAGAGGCTGAGGGAACTAGGCCTGTTTAGTCTGCAGAAGAGAAGAATGAGGGGGGATTTGATAGCAGCCTTTAACTACCTGAAAGGAGGTTCCAGGGAGGATGGAGCTAGGATGTTCTCAGTGGTGGCAGATGTCAGAACAAGGAGCAACGGTCTCAAGTTGCAGTGGGTGAGGTCTAGGTTGGACATTAGGAAAAAGTTTTTCACTAGGCGGGTGGTGAAGCACTGGAAGGGGTTACCTAGGGAGGTGGTGGAATCTCCATCTTTAGAGGTTTTTAAGCTGTGGCTTGACAAAGCCTGGCAGGGATGATTTAGCTGAGGTTAGTCCTGCTTTGAGCAGGGAGTTGGACTAGACACCTCCTGAGGTCCCTTCCAACTCTCATATTCTATGATTCTATTTAAAGAATAAACATTTCCTCCCATTTCCTAAATTGTTTCACTCGTTGTCACAGGGACTTCCTGACTTCCAGTCCTCTCCTCCTCTGACGTTGTCACTCAGATGCTCCCAGCTGGCCTCCGTTATTCTGTTCCTGATGACCAGTTATGTATATTAACAGCTTTGCCCATCGGGCTTTTGGTACGTTGGAGAAGTCAGGAAATCAGCCCCTATAGGAACAGGGCCCCACTCACCCACTGCCAGGAGAGCAGTGAGGATGCAGCTTTCATGGTGACGGGGAAGCAGTACGTCGGTGCTGGGGGTCTCTGATGCAGCCAAATCTCCAGCCAGGGGATTTGTCACGGACAGCCTGAAATGAGATCACAAGAGAGATTGCACACGCGTGACGGGGTGGGTGGAAACTCAGAGCCGTTTGCCCGAGTGCTGGGGTAGTCACACCTCTGACCTCTTCACGGCTGGGATGTTCGTGGCACCGCTCAGAGCAGACAGAGACAAACCTGAAAAGCTCCTGCTGGAAAGCTGCAGTGTAAGATTACATTTTTTTCTGGGAATACAGAACAACCACCCACAAGAACCACAAGCAAGAGGGCGACAAAGCGGGCTGCTCCCTACAGCAGTGAGAGACAGCGCAGCCCACCTTGTTCTAGGCTGGCTCTTTGCAGACTGCCTCTGGTCTCAGGTTTCCCTACAGAGCCCCCAGGAGTGACAGCAGCACCAGGATACCCCACTCCCCACTATATTCTTATAGTGATAGCTTGCCATTGCAAACTGTCTTCAAGTTCTAGCCCTGGCTCCAGCAGGGGAGTGGGGTCTAGCCTAGTGGTTAGAGCACCAACAGATCAGAGGGGTCTCGTTTCCCAAACGCAGTAAAGTTTGCCTGGCGTGAAGCAGGTGGTTAATTCTGCAAAGTGGCTCTAATTCAGTCTCCTGATCTTTCCCGTAATACTGCGGCTGCCTCTGTCTCTCTTTTGCTTTTTACAGAGGGGCTCAGATACCTGCAGTGATGCAAAATAGAAACTTTCACAGATTTTCACACTTTATTAACTAGAGTCCATACGTTTCTATTCCCCTCGCCGGCCCTGCCCACCCTTTGAATGCCTGGGCACACGGACGCATTCGCCTCCCTCCCTGCCAGGAAGTGGAATTAGAGGAAGGAGGGACACCAGCTCCCTGTGGAAGGGCTGCAGGTGGCAACATGGGCTAGCAGGTCACAGAAGGGCCAGGGCAGCAGGACTCGTGGGTTCAGTCCCTGTCCTAGGGAGAAGCAGGATCCAGTGGTTAGAGAAGTGGGGCTGGGAGCCCGGGCACCTGGTTTCTATAGAGTGGAAAGTGAGGCACAGCAGAGCAGGGCTGGGTGGGCCTTGGAAACCTGGGTTCCCTAAGGACGTGGGGTCTAGGGGGTTAATGCAGGAGGAAGGGGCCCGGCAGGTTAGGACGCCTGGGTTCCATAGAGAAGTGGTGGGGGGAGGGGTTGAATAGTTAAACCTGATTGTCAGGATTCCTAGGTTGTCTCCCCAGCTCTGGGAGGGAAGTGGAGTCTTGTGGGTGAGAGCGCGGGGACTGGGTGCCAGGACACCTGGGTTCTAACCTCAGCACTTGAAGGAAGCAGGATCTTGTGGGTTAGAGCAAGGCCTGTAGCCAGGACTCCTTGGTTCTCCTCCCAGCTCCACCAATCAATCTGCGCCCTTGGGAAAGTCACAGGACCTCTCTCCTTTTCATTGCACATGTTATAACAACATCGCCCATCTCCACCAGATCTCTTAAGAACCTTTGCAAACCTCTTGGTACATTGAAGAGCTGGGCATGAGGGCTAAAGCTTGGAGGGTGTTTTTGGTCCTTTCCCACCTTCGATCCATTGACACGCACGCATTTAAACACAGGGCGGAACAGAGGGACAAAGGCTCAAAGAACCAGTGGAGATTCTTCCATGCTGGGAAAATCATGCCAGGGGTTCCAGACACCTTCCTAATGATGTTAACAACAGATCTGGTTTCAAACTGTAATTTGACCGTAGCCTCTGCTTCTCTTCCTTCCTTCCATCCATCATCTCCAGCTCCCTCCCACTGTGTCAGAAATGTTATGCAAGAGTAGAGCTGGATTACCGCACTCAACCCAGAGGAAATGTCAGATTTCATCAGAAAGAACCCTGAAAAACTCAACAATCTGAAAACATTTGGTGGGAAATTGCAGGCAAAAAAAATTCATCCAAAAAAATGAAAATTGTTCAGCTGAAAGTACAAAATAAAGGTGGTGCAAAAGCACTAAAATCTGGATATGTTTTGGCTACAAACTGCTACAAAGTGAACAAACTATTGGCCTAAATGTCAATGAATTTTTACCTAAACCTAATGTTCCATGTTTTCAGTTTTCACTGATTTTTACTGATAAATTGCCAGGTTCTTTTATTAAAGGACTACCGTTTTTACTGATTTACACCCATTTATCAAGCCACTCAATATTTTTTCAGGTTCTTATTTTTGTTAAATTACTAATGCTTTACACAACTGTTGTGTCTCCCAGCTCTGTGACTGAAGCAGTTCTGCAGACTAAAACACAGAACACACGGGCAATGCACGCTGGAAAAAATCAAACCATGTTAATATTGTGCTATGACTGGCCCACAAGGAGACACCCATTTCTTTGCATCTGTTTGCTGCCTTGCTGAATATAAACAATCAATCCTCCCCAGAGAAAGATAAGGTAAAAAGGTAAACGTGGAAAACGCAAATCTATGCCTCAATATGAATATGAAAATCAGTGCTTAGAAATTGCAGAAGATTCTTTTTGGAACGTCATCTAGGTGTTGCACCTCTTCCTCAAGGTGACTTTTGCAGCAGACTATGACGGTTATGAAAGAGTGTTTTAACCGTTTGCTACTAAAGATGAAATGTGAAAGAGGAATTTGCCTAACCCTGACAATGCAAAACTGGCTGTGCTGGCTTTTTGAACAGTCACCATGGCAAACTTCCCAACTTCAGCAAAGTGGCACAGCGAGCTTTGAGTGTAGCCTGGATCTATTGATGCAAAGAGCGTATTTTCCAAGTTGGACTACCTCCAAGACAACAAGAGGCTCAATATGAATGAAGATACTTTGAAGTAAATTATGTGAGCGTATGCAAACCAGGATTTCTGGAAAAACTACTAGCTCTGAGAGAGATAAAATATATCTTTGCACATTATAAAAAAGTTTCAAATAAACGGTATTAAAATGATATATTACAAAAGTGGGCGTTTTTTCATTTTTGCCAATTTTTTCATTTTTTTAAATTTTTAACCCAGTTTCATCCTGGTTTTAACGTTTGGAAAATAAAGACTGAAAAATTCCAGAATTTGTTTTTTTAGTTACAAATAAAACCTGAAACTGCTGAACGCTACTAAACCCAAAAATGCACTGACCTCAAACTATCAAAACAAACCAATTTTCAGCAAAAACAGGTGAAAATGTTATATTTTGGGCTGAAATCTGAATAACTTTTCCAAGCTTCCAAAACCAAACCAATTTTAAGTCAAAAAGAGCCAAACCTGAAACCAGTTGCATTCACATGTGAACGATTGTCAACCAAAATGACTTGGAAATGGAACCTTTGTCAGCTGAAAACCAAACTAGTCTGGCCAAAAATAAAGCAATCTTTGGCCCAAAACTGCCAAAACCTTTGGACTAAAACCTGGATAATTTTTAGTCTAAATCTTCAGAAACCATGACAATTTTCAGCCAAGAAATGAAAGAACGTGATTGAAAATGGCTGAAAACTGAAAAAAATAAATTTGTTTTGTGGGTGGTTTTTTTGGAAAATACAACATTTCGGAGGAAGGCAGGCCCTTGCTGTGAAAATATTGACATCAATAAGACCGGATTTTCCATTAAAAAAAAGCGGATGGGAAATTTCCTCACAGCTCCTCATGGAAATGCCAGGGGCCTGTTGACCCCTCACTGAAAAGTGTGTGCAGGAGGGTTGGCCGGCCCGCTCCCAACACCAAAAGAATGGGGAAGGGCCGAAGAGGAATCAGGATCCTGAGACTGACAGTGTTCAGGGCCAATGGGGAGAAGCCAGCCCTCCACATCAGCCTGACTGACAGGGCAGCAGGCCAATGAGGGAGTCAGGAGCCGGGGCCCATCCTCTGTGTGAGCCGGGGCTGCCTGAGGCAGGGAAGGGCAGAGTTAAGGGGAGAGCAGCTGCCCAAGCTGGGCTGAGGGCAGAGCAGCAGCCAGAGCCATCGGGGCCAGAGCCGGGGGCTGGAGCAGCCCAGAGCCAGGAGCTGGAGTCGCAGAGACCAGCAGCACTGACTGGGAGCAGGGGCTGAGCTATAGCAGAGGGCCTGGCGTGGGAGATGTCCCCAGACACGAGGCCTGGGAGGCCGGCCTGGGAGGGGGGATGTGGCGGGGAGAAGGGCCCCTGAGGGCGTGTGGGCCCCTGAGGGCAGGGTCTGACCCGCGGCGTCACCGCAGCACAGCCGGGACGGGTGGGGAACAGGCCGTGAACTTTCCTTACATCCCAGCGCCGCTGGCTGCCTTGCCCCCGGGCTCACAGGGCAGGGCCCTTGTTTCCAGTCACCTTCCATGTTTCCATACTTTCTTACACCTGCTGTGTAATACGCTGTATTTGGTTTGCAGCTAATGGGGGTCGGGGGTCAGTCAGGGAAGTGGCCGGTGAGGAGAGAGTCCCCGGGAGTGGAGGCAGCCTTGCCCCTGGCCTAAGTGACCATGACAAGACGGGGGGTGAAGCCTCTCAGGGATCCTGGCCCAGCCTTGTCAGAGTTCTGAGAGCAGAAATGGAGCCCTCAAGGCCAGGCAGGCCTCCGGGCGAAGGGAGTTGGAGCTCGACTCAGATCCTTTCACTGTCCGATTCCACCGGGGCAGTGCAGAAGCCAGGAAAGTTCCACGCAATAGCGGGACCATCCACCGCTTACATAATTGGTGCCACCAACAGGACCCCATCTGTAGGATCCACCCCATTGCTTTACTGGTTGGATTCTGGTAGCACGGTGCAGGTCTGGTCAGGAGCTTTGTCATGGCTGGAGTGGAAGAAGCATGGGACCAGTTTGCTGAACTTCAGCACAAAAGATCAGACCAGGCTGAGGCATTACGACAAGCGAGAACTGAGCAGAGAGATTTACCACTGGCTCAGAGAGTAAGTGACCAACAGACAGCAGAAGTGAGAACCCCTCTGCTATTTATACCCCACGGGAGCAGAAGGTCACAATGTTCCGTGGGCTTCCGACGGCACCAGGAGACATGACGGTAGAGGAGTGGCTCAGGTCTGCGAAGGCGGCTATGCATGTGCTATGAGAATCTGAAGACGATCATGTGGACTTCGTAGAGGAGCATCTCAAGGGCCAGACCAAGGCCACAGTAAAGTTCGAGACAATGGCAGACAAGGAAGATGTGGAAAAGGTATTTGAACTCCTCCTCGAAGTGCATGGAGACCAGGTACCTACAGGAACCCGACGAAAGGAAACCTTTGAGAGAAAGCAAGAATCCATTGAATCTGTCCAGAGATATGCGTTCAACTGCAGGGGACAATGAGCAAAGTGGAGCGGGAGCCCCTCGGTGAGTTCCAGACCCAGACACGGTCCTGAAGGAGCAGATAGTGCCGGGGCTCCGGCGTGATTCTCTCCGCCATGAAATGAAAAGGAGGTCTAAAGAAGGCCCGGTAAGAAGTTCCATGAACTCATGCAAGCTGCCATTATGTGGTCTGGAGAAGAGGAAGTTCCTGTGGAAGAGACACCTACAGCCTCATAAATGCTGGTTTGTCTGCTACAGCTATCCGACATGGTGACACTCGGCTCGGGGCAGGAACTGTGAGTCGGAGGCGGTGACTGAATTGTGCAACTGTACGGCACAGCCAAACACTGAACAACACCCCATCGCCCACAAGGAAACGCTCAGTGTGAGGGGTTTAACAGGACAATGCATGGCCTGTGCACTTGCTGGTGGATTCCTTGTACCTTAAAGCCTCTAAACCAGTGGTTGTCAACCAGGGGTACAAGTATCCTTGGGGGTACGCAGAGATCTTCCACAGGGTACATCAACTTATCTAGATATTTGCCTCGTTTTACAACAGGCTACGTAAAAAGAACTCGCAAACTTAGTGCAAACTAGAATTACATACTAACAAGGACTGTTTGTACTGCTCTGTGTACTATTATACGGTGAGTATCACACTGAAATGCAAGTACAATATTTAGATTCCAGGCGGTTTATTTTATGATGTCATGGTAAAAATGAGAAAGTCAGCAAAAGTTGAAAACCACAGCTTTAAACCATGCTCTGAGGACTTGTATACCTCAGTCACAGGCTAGAGGTTTATTACAGAAGGGGGTGGGCAAGGCGCTGTGGCCTGTGTTGTGCAGGAGGTCAGACTAGATGATCATATTGGTCCCTTCTGACCGTGGCATCTATGAATCTATGTGTAAGCAGGCTCTGAACGTCCTGCCGAGCTGGCTGGGGGGAGAGGAACAGGCACGGCGGGCCAGCCTGTATTTACATGAGCACCCCCCCCGGCTAGGTGCACAGCATGACGAGAGTGCTTTGCCCAAAGGATCCCTTTGGCAGGTGTTGGGTTACAAATCCCTCCAGTGTTAAATTTGGGGCTCATGAAATGTCCCCTTTATTGTATGAGCAAAGGGCAGCACAACCGTGCACAGTCTGTTCTGCCTGAAGGGTCACGTTCACGTGGACTGGTGTGTGATTGCCCCAGGTAAGATCAGAAGAATGTCGAGGAAACAGGGTGTTGAACTAAGAAGGGGAGGGTAAGCGGTGGGTTGGAAGACACAAATTGAGGTGGATGGATGGCACACAAAAGGATCTCTTGAACTGCAGAACTGGGGCAGGGGGACTTGGAGATTTGGGGCTAAGGCGAGAAGAACGTATCGCAGTGCCCCAGAGCGCCCTGAGCGTCTGAGAATGACACAGGCTTTCTGGGAACCACCCCTTCTTATGGCAAGACCGCGCACTCCCACGAGAGGGCCCCAAAGCTATGAGTAGCTCCCAGCCCAGCATGTCTATTTTGTACTGTCGCTCCTTCCGCAGGACTCAGAGTTTCCACCCCCGTTGGAGGCTGAACTGACGTTTTTCTGGGCTTTCTAGCTCCCAAACTGTGTTGCCTAATTTCCCCACTGGGGTCTTTCTAAGCCTAATCTTAGGGCATGGAATGGCTTGCATATGAGGAGAAACTAAAAGGATTAGGGCCATTCAGCATGGCAAAAAGATAACTAAGAGGGGGATGCAACAGAGGGCTAGAAAATCATGCAATGGCATGGAAAAAGTGACTAGAGAATTGCTATTTCCCCTGTCCCACAGGACCAAAAGCAGGGCTCGCCCAAAGAAATTAACAGGCCGCAGGTTTAATATGAACATGAGGCCTTACTTTTCCTGCAATGCACAATTAACTTGTGGAACTCATTGCCAGGGGATGTGATGATGGGCAAAAGTAGAAGAGGGTTCAAAAAAAGAATTTAGATCATTTCATGGAGGGTAGGGCTATCGATGGCTATTAACCAATAAGGTCAGGGACACAATCCCAAACTCCAGATGTCCCTAAACGTCTGACTGCCAGAAGCCAGAATGAGAAGCCCGGGGTGGGTCTCTCCAAAATCGCCATGTTCTGTGCACTGCCCCTGAAGTTCTGGTTGTGCCACTGTCAGAGACAGGACACTGGCCTAGAGACACCGTTCTTCTGACCCACTACTGCCACGCTTCTGTTCTTGACACCACCCACGAGAATTAAATTTTTCCCCTTTGAAATAAATAAGTACAAAAATTCCAAAGAATTTGGTGTCCAATTTAATTTATTCAGTGCAACACTATAAAGGGGACGTGAACTGGACCAAGAGCCAAGAGCCCCGGACAGGGGACAGCGACTAGGGCAGGCTGCAGGCGTGTATTTGAGTGCAAAGCAGCTGTTCCATGGAGTAAGGGCATCAGGGGAGAAGGTTCAACAGCAATAGACCAGCAAGGGCTGGGAGGAGCTCGGCTGTTCCTGGAGTCACACGTGCTGTGCCCGAAGTCGTGCGTGTTCGAGTCACACTCGTCACGCTGGTGTCCGTGCCTTTTGGAGTCACGCCCGTCACGTTGGTGTCCGTG